>DWQX01000755.1:0-36429 GCA_018245475.1 Pharmacophagus antenor
CCCCGCACCGTCCGCCAGACATTCGAACTGAAGAGCAAGCTGTCTGGCTGGGTGCCCAATCTCACTGAACGGTACCGCGTGTACCTAGTATTATCGGTAAGGTAAAAGAAAATAATTTTCATAAATATAAATTAGATCGAGTAAAGAGCCGTAATAAACGATTTTGGGTGAGGAGAAGTATCGGAAATATTTTATTTCCTAGTTAACTTCACTTTCATGTTGCGTTCCCACAAAATAGAATTATGGATAAATCATAAATACAAATGTACAATTAGCGAAGTTTTCGGAGATTTAATTTTGACATGTAGTTGGTCATTTAATCCTTTAAACTAGTTTTAGATTCATTTAGTCCTTTAAAGTCAAATTCGTTCTGTATTGGATTTTCTTTACAAGGAAAGTTTTCAATATTAATTGATTGGTATAAAGGTAAAGAAAGTTTAAGATTTTGTGGTTAATCATAGTGGAGAAGATAAACACCACAAGAACGTATTGAAAATACAGCTAAAACAGTTTTTTCTTTCACTAACTTTATCCACCCGCACATACGTACGCTCTACCCTAAGGTAGACTGACAGATACTGCCATTTGCCGTTAAGTCTGCATACAAGAATTTGTACGTTAAAGCTTTTAAATAATATAAGAATGTATACAGTTTGTTATAATAACTTACTCCAACATTAGTGATTTATTTCATTTAAGTATTCAAACGTGAAACGTCTGGTTTGATTGGTTGCGGTCAAGGGTTTGATTGAGGACGAACCCCCGTCTTGGTGTCATCAGAAACGTTTATGTTTAATTGGATCCAGTTCAGTAAATCTGTTTTCAATGCTGTAAGTACACGCGGACATAGCTAGCGAGAAAGGTTTAAACGCTAATACCGATGTTAACACTTGAAGTAAGATAAACTTTGAATGTTATATGTACTCGTATTTATAAGGAAATAAGAATATTTATAGAATAATATATTGCATCTCATGATGTTTTATTTGTGAATATGTGTTAATATTTAACCCCGATTACACTTCACTTTAAGTGATAATGAGGCCATACGAGATGATATTATTTTCTCCAGAATATCTCTTTTTTAATGCTTTTAAATTTTATCGATTATAATAAATTTAATTGTGTTATTAATTATCTTGAAAAGTACGTTAATATCCTGAATAGAAATCAGTTAATACTTTTTCAAGTAGATAAAATTAAACAACTCGATAGAAAAGTAACAATTTATCAAGACTATTTTTGAAGTTTTCTCTTAGAAATCGACAAAGCTAATGAAGCAATCCGCAGTCGGGATATTGAACTACAGGCCGCTTGAGCATCCTTCCCCCACTAATAAAACCGCCATCAACCATTGAAAGTGGATAAACATTTAAGGTTGTCACAGGAATTGAATGAACTAATTGAATTTGAGTTCATGTTATTATCAAATTTAAATATATTTGCTATTGTAGAAGAATACTTTTCGATTCGAATAGATCAATGTTAAGTACAACAAAAATTTACCTGATACTAAATTGCTATGAGGTTCAAAGTTGGTAGACGCACAAACATCATCCCTTTTATAATCGGAGAAGCTGCCAAATATTTGTTATTTAAATATTTTTGCTGTACCAACATTCTATCTACCTACTAAGTGGCGTACGAACATTTATTTTCTCTTTATAGTCTTCTACCGTCCGTAATTTTTATCATCATTTAGCACAAAATCCAACCCATATCTTCTTTAGTCTTACTTTACCTTAATATCTATATTCCTTTCATACTTTAAAATTTCGTTGCAACGTGGCTTTCATACTTTTTCATAATTTCGTATACACACATTCCGAATTTCTTTGTATCTTTTTATGCCTCATGTACTGTTGTTGTTTAGTTCACAATTCCTCAATTTAAACTAGTTATTTTAAAACTATGAATGGTGTGTTTTCAAAACGATGTTTCTTATGTTAGAGTAATTTAGGTTACGTGATGGGATACCGTTTTAGACGTTATTTTGATCACTAATTAATGAGCATATCTTGTGTGTAGAAACAGAAAATTGTGAAAAAAGACAAAAACAAAATCAAAAATTTTTTTATAATTTTCTTTTCCAATGGAAATTTTAACTAAAACACTAATTTTATTCTTCGATCTGATCAAAAGTTTTTCGACTAAACAAAAACAATACAACATCTGTTTCTTAATAAGATTAAAACTTTAGCGTGTTTCCGCCTTTTATAGCCTAATAAAGTAAATAAAGACGACGCCCTTACTAACCGAGTACAAATGTTGCAACAAAGTATTATGCGGGGTCTTTTTTTGTAGTATTGAGGGTTTAGGAACGAAAATAGCTCTTATCAAGTTATCAATATAATAGCAGATATGCTGTCTATATTAACATGGAAAGGTCTTGCTTTAATGTGTCAATCGGCGCATCATTTTCTGTCTTGATTCATGTTTTTAATATGCGTCGATATTTTGTATTTGTGAGAGATTTGATTGTAAAAAAGATTTACTGTATTATCTTGTTTTTATTTTATTACTCTTTTCTATAATAGCTGCAGTAACCGCAAAAATTATCTTAATACTGTTTATCATTTAGTTTCTCTTTATAAAATATTTACAAGTTACACTTTTTCATTTTTAATAAATTTTATATGTATAGTTTATTTTGATGTTGATCTTTAATTCATTTTTATATAAGTGAACGTGCTCTACTGCCTTCCTCCTTAAGAAATAAATAGAAAATATATACGGCTCATTTTAAAGTTCTTATTCTTTGATTATATATAAAAACTTTCCCACGTAAATTACATAAGTTTTATTTCATAGTTGTTAGATGCATAGGGATTTACACACGAGCCATGAAAACGAGTCCGCTATTGTGTTATTGTGCGCTAAAAACTAACAATAGGACAGTGTTTTAGTCACGGCGGTACGTAGTCTGTCCGTATAATATGAGTTACGGAGACTTGTTTTGTGTCTGTATAGAGATCGGTGTCGTGATGCAGTTTTGGTGCAGCTGATGCTACTGCTGACTTTTGACGCAATATATTGTGCACAGACTGCGAAAAACAACATAACACAAAGTCTTATGCGGTCGCAATATTACATAGGCGTCCGTAATAGAACCAAATCAGAATAACCACAAAAGAAAAATCAAACTGAGCTGAGATTGTGAACCGTACTAAGATTAACGATATAAGATCACATAAAAAAGTTTTCACTTCTATACTAAATAGTGAGGATTTATTCTCATTCAGTGTAATATTAATTTATTTCAAAGTAATTAAAATAAATTGCGAATTTAAGTGCTCGTTATCTCTATTATACTTTAAATATGGTTGTCCTTTGTGTATGGCTGTTTTAGCTAATAACTCAGCTGCGTCTATTTCTGATATTAAATAATGTTCAAGTTAGGTTATCTGAAGAGTACTATGATTGTATATACTATTTTTTCTCCTTAAAGTGAAAAGGACAAATAATAAATAGTTTGAAATCTAAATTTATCAAGAGAGGAAGGGAAAACTCGTGTCATTTTATCATTAACTACAGAGTAATTTTTTTTAAAAACAAATTTTAAAGCAAACTGTTATTCTAGTTAGCCTAAAGAATTCATGTTTAGGTTCAACTTTCAATCCAAAATATTATTATCATTCTTAACTGTGACAAAAATACAACAAAAGATAATAAAAATAAAAATAACTATTACAGGTGATTTTCCCTCTCGAAGTTTTTTGATGGGTAAGATCGATTGCCTTTGCAATATAGACATGTGTTCGTTACACAAAAAAAGAGTTCCCGTGACAGTTAAAGAAGACATTATATTATCTCGGGAAATGAAATGCCATACAACTATTTTTTTTTCTCTTTTACTAAGTCGTCAATCAATCGTCAAATATATAAATGGTGATTGGCAGCTAGGTTTTTATTATAAAACTTTATTTTCTACGATCGGGCTCAGTGGTGACAT
Source organism: Pharmacophagus antenor (assembly GCA_018245475.1). NCBI lineage: Eukaryota > Metazoa > Arthropoda > Insecta > Lepidoptera > Papilionidae > Pharmacophagus > Pharmacophagus antenor. Next base: position 3,953 of record DWQX01000755.1, read on the forward strand.
ACAGCACTTAAATTGCGGTGCCAATGTTGCCTTTAATTTAAGAGATTATTTATTATAATATGATATATAATGACATAGTACTAAAAGCGATTAAGGTGGTTTTTTCTTGGAATGTTAAGATTAAAAGATCTGATATTTTTTTATGGAAGGGACGAATGCTTAATTGTGAATATTCTACAGTCTATGTCAAAATATAATATATACTATTCTGCATAACACATGTAACTTATTATTTGGTAGGAAAAAATGATAAAGGTGGCGCAGAGGTTGTCTTGCCGTATAACGCGGAGATCCCGGGTTCGATCCCGGACCATAGGAGTTTGGATGGTAGTAGGGTTTTTCAAACCCATCTGGCCGTCTACCACCCTCAATGTCAATCTACTGCCATAACAGCATTGCTGTGTTCCGACAGTCATACGTGTGAGAGCTGTAGTAGTAGAGATGTATTCTGGGTGAACAGGCTTAACCATCAACGGCCTCATTGTTACTTAACATCAGGTGAGATCGTGGCCAAGTGTTAGCTCATAATCGATTAAAAAGTATATAAATGCTATTGTAAAAGCGTAATATGTCTTAAATAATATTTGTCCTCTATAATTTTTACATTTATTTTTGAGAAATTGTGGGTTTGCCTGTAAAAATCCTTTTCGTAATTACCATTGTTTATTGTACACTTGTCCCTAGTAAAGTAGGGTGTAAGTAATTATTTTGTAGCTGTCGGACCTGCGGTAGTGTGCGGATGTGTCCCCGCAGTTCCCACTGAATGGTTTTGGAAGAACACCGTGGGGTTGTAGCCGGTCCGGCAAAACCCCTCCGCTAGCGAGAGGGTATCCTATGTGGGATGTCCACCCGATAAAAAAGGGTGCAAGTTACTAACGCGCTTGAATTTAGTCATCGTACCTAGTTAAATTATGCACGAGAAATTGTATTTTTATTAGTAATTTATTTTACCTTTTCTTATATTTGATTGTAAGGCATGTGTTGAGAGCCAGATGTATTCTGGATGAAATTGCTTTACCATAAAAGGGCTCTTAGTCACTTAACATCAAGTAAAATCGTGGTCAAATGTTAGTTCATAACCAATTTAAATAAGTTAGATATCTGGTCATAACAATTATGTTTTGTATAATATATTTAAACAGGAAAAAGCTTGTCATCTTGAGAAAATAGTGTTTATATATGATTACTTCAGAAATTTCGTTAATACACAGAGCGTTTCCAATACAATAATACGGCATACAGTAACGTTTGGTGATAGAAATTGCAGCTGAGACGGCACCTACTTGGTTTTTGTTATGGTAAAATTTTATCAATTCTTAAAAATATATGATTTTTACAAAAATAGTACTTTATTACTAAAATTTACATAATTGTCAATAAAATATTATAAAAACAGCACTGGTTACCTTATTATTACATGTATATTTAAAGAAATTACGACTACGTTTATAATTAAATGGAATTCATAATAAAAACAAAAGGTCATGATTTTCGGTAATCTATTTTATTTCACATTTTTAATCTACATAAGAAAAATACATTTACAACTTCAGAATGTTCTTACATATATGTAGGGTTTTCATTATAATTATATTACGAAGTAATGAAAACCATTCAAAAAATTAAAAAATTTGGAAAATATCTTTTATATATTAGTGTTATGAAAAATGTCAAGATTTTTAAAGAAATATGTATTTTTTTAGTTGCATTTACGTGCTGTATGGCTTAAGGATAATATGAAACTGTGGAAGAAAAAAATATCTGTAATTCAATCATAAGTTTTTTATACGTTTAGTTTTAATATATTATCATTTTTTATACAAGAACAATTAAGAGAATACTTTTTTAAAGATGAGGTCTGTCTAAATAAAGTAAATAAAAAATATATGCATTATTAATTTTCCTTTGCTTAGTTTATAAATTTTCAAGCCATAGGTCACGTTAATTTAAAGAGTTAAATAAGAGTGAAAGAAAATTCATATTATAAATTCATATAAGAAATACATTAAATATAAATATCTATCATGAAAATGGCACAAAAACGATGACTAATTTATGTATGACATTTGTGTTACAATAACACTTAATAACAGTTTTTTCAATAAATATCATGTCTATTTGAAAGAGATTCATTAAACAAAACAAATTAAGGTAAAATTTTTGTAATTTTTAAAGTAAATAAATATATTTGTACTACAAATTCTTTGGTAATAATATATTGAAATAGTTTTGGATCAAATAACAAAGAAATATCTTTATCTTGGACTAGGCGGACAGGCAATTATAATAGTAATTAATATTTTAAGAATATAAGAGCTACGCTCATATTTACGCTATGTCTTTGGAATAAAATAATTTATGAGCATATTGACTTAATTAATAACTAAATTACTGTCTTGTAAATAAGGTGACTGGATGTTAAAGTAAGCAGTTACTCAGTAAGACAGGAATGGGGTGTAAAGTTTACAAAGTTACTAGAATTACGAATTGCTTTGATATTCCTGTGTTACGTCTAGCGGCAAACAGGATTTGTTCGCCACATATCACTTCAATGTAAGAACCTTGTTAGTGAAGTTGTTTTATAGAGTTGTAAACATAACATTGTTGTATTATACTTGTTGTTGCTAATTTACTTTGTACCCTATTTTTCGGAAGATAAGATGTACCTCAAATTTTTAAGATGCTTATAAGAAATATACATTTCAGGTCATATCCATTTATTGTTAAGTATTTTCTTGCAATTCTCTATACATTTTAGTCTTGAGATAACTAGCATCATACTTTTCTCCAGTACCGTGTGATTTTAGAAATAAAAAAAAGTATTTTAATATTATTTTCTTCGTAATCACAATTTGAATCTATTTTTACATGTAAAAAGCTGCTTCTTATAACTCCGAAAAATACGGTAGTACGATATAAAGAGTTAGATGTTAAGTGACACGTCCCTTATTTTTTATAATGTGGCACCAGTTAAGATACATAAAGAAAAATATAGAGTTACTGGGTTAGTCACCACTGCTCCATTTATACTGGAGCTGTAATATTTACTTACTGGTACTTGGCCTTATATATGGTTGGTGTTGTTGTTGGTGTTGTGCAGATGTAACTTTTTAATTACACCTCCCGGTGTTATTAAAAAGTTATTAAATTAAATTATAATTAGAATGTAACAAAATATTGCGTACTGTAATAAAGAACACCTAATTTAAGGAACAACACAGAAATTTTGAGACGATATTTGCATAGCGTACGTGCAGTGTTCTTATAATCACCTACAATTTGGATATTATTAAATCGATTTATGGTTAACATTTCCTATTTACAAAAAGAACAGTTCTTAACAATTCCACATTAGATCCTACTATATTTACATCTTTTAAATAACCTTCAAAACAGAGATTTCCGCTATTTCTTATATTAAATTAATCTCTATTTATTACCAATGTAGAAAAGTTGATAGGATTATCACGTATGTACATTATGTTATAAAAGTTTGTATTGTTCTATATTCCATTAACAATAATTAAGAAATATTAATGAAACTACACAAAGAAATCGAAACATCAATTAATCATAATTGTTATTTTTTTAACTACAAGCGTAGTTTCCCCACACGGTATTTGCTTTATATTTAATGATTAATTATATCTTACAAACTATTTAACTACATTTGCTCTAAACGGTACCACGAATATACAATTTTGTTTTGGAATACTGGATATGCCTTAAAAGTTACTATAATTAATTCTGTATTAACATTTAATATTATTTACTTATAATTATACATGTATATAATGATGAGGAACTATTAAGGAATATAAAACAATGTCAAAAATATAAATAATGTCTTGTCTCCAGTATTATCAAACGTCTTAATAATTTGTCGTTAAGACATTATAATTGTGTTTAAAACTTATTTAATTTTTTATTAATCGTCATTTATAAAATGTTCATAAATAATGAGGAAAAAAAATAATTTTATTAAATTATTCCTTTTTGAATAAAAATTAGAATAGTATTTATAATATATAACTTACTGACACATAAATAATATAAAATTAACAAAAGATAAAACTATGTACACAACATTTCGTGTGATGAAACTTTAAACAACAACCTTATAGTTAGGTGTAAAATGCGAACTAAAAGTTTATTTATGACTACTATCACATACATTGAAATACTATTTGTTTCAAATTAATTTTAGTACACTAATAGATAACTTGAATTTATTTTACATGTTACTTGAACATCGTTTTCAAATATATTCCAAATATATTCATCAAATATTTACAAATTAAATATATTTGTTTTTTCCATCAATTAAAAAGATTGTAGGCAAACGTTTGGTAGAATAAATTTAACTGCCTTCAATTATGTGGCTTCCTCCTTGGTTATCTACAATGGGCTGAACTTCACCTAGATTTCACTTGATGTTCAGTGACAATGACACCAAAAATAGTGAAGTGGTGTCACCGTACTATGTAATATATTTAAATATATCATGGTCTTTTGTCTGTAAAAACTAGGTGCACTGGATCAGTCCAAGATAAAGTGGATAGATGTAGTGCAAAAAAACATTCGTGAGTGCCACATTATTGATGACGAAGTCGAAGACACGGGAAAGTGGAAATTCAAGATACAGAAAGCTAACCCGACTACCATATGGGAATAGCAAGGAAGACAGTGAGAGAGAGAGAGAGATAGCAGAAGGTATTTTTCTTTCCCACCTGTTTATCTTTCATCCTCAATGTCAATTTGCCACCATGACAGATTCGCTGTCTATTGGCAGTCATACTTGTATAAGCCAAAATGATTCTGCGCGACCACACTCCTCCATCTACGGTCTTATTGATATTTAACATTATGTGAAATTGACGTTAAGTGTTAGATCATTGTCGATAAAAAAAACTTCATTGTAATGTTTTAAATTTTACATAACTTGATTGTCCCTACAGTTAAATTTTAAACGGCTTACAAATATTACCTTGTAGCTATGTATTATTTTTTAGTCTAATAAAACAATTACCATGAACTGATAGCTTACAGTAAGTTATATCTAAATTATTGAATAATCTTTAAAATTAGGTACTACCCTTACAGAATTATTAAATCCGTAATAATTTACTTGTACTGAATATTTATCATTATTAGAATTACGTGTAGTTATCCTAGTGATTAAGTTTGATCACTAACAATATTTCAAATACAATTTATGATGGTTACACTGTCTATTCATTGATGAAATATATGTAGGTAATGAGGCGCGATTCTTGCATTATCTTTAAGTCCTATTTAGATCACAGTATCTAGGTCACCGATCTCGACCCGTGGCATTGACAATCATAGAAAACTCTCAGATGCTCTTATCTCTTCCCTGTCTACAGCCGACACTATCTCAACACCTTCGTCGTAGTTCTGTATTTTAGTGGCGTTGTTGACGCAGTAGTGCTGATCGGGACCACCGTATTGGCTATGGTAGAACTCTTCCCGCATCATGTGATTCAAATTAGAACATCTGAAGAATAGTATCTCCTGAAAAGGTTTCCTAAAGTCTCTGTTCAGTGTGGCGTAAATGATTGGATTAAGCAAACTGTTCACGTAACCTAACCACAAGAACAAAGCACTGACAGCATCTGGTATCGTGTCCTCGTTGACGAACGGCCTTATAAGTGCTAAGACGAAGAACGGTAACCAGCAAATTATAAATGCAGACATTATTATACCGAGAGTCGTCGAGGCTTTACGCTCTTTAGCCAGTTGAAACCTCAATTTCTTCTGATGCGGCGAATGTGACTGATGGAGTAAGTCCTTCGCTATGTGACTTTTATTAGCGAAGTTTGACAGTGACGAACGAATTCTGCTTGAAGTCAACTTGTGAGTGCTTTCGGATGACTGACGTCGCCTACTCTCTTTAGTTTGCCTTTTGTTATCGCGTTGCTGCTCGATGTTCGGCGGGGGTTTGTTTATGGTGTGTATCGGTCTCGTCGGGGTCCTGGCGTGCTGCAGCATGGGGCACTGTGACTCGTTCGATTTGCGTTGCCCGGCAAAGCATCTGCCGATTGAACTTTCAGCTTTATCTATACTGCACTGTAATAAAAAAAATATTTTTTCAAACAAATGAAGCTAAGATATATTTTTTTTGTTCGCCGATTATGTTAATACGACGATTTAAATATCTATTGATATAGTTTAGGGCTAAATATTATTGGAATTTCATAGATCGTTACTTATTTATTTTTATTTCATGCGAAACAGACAAAAGAAAATCTCAAAGTAACGCTCTTCTAACACATCTCAAAACAGTATTTCGACGCTTTGGCAGTTACGTACATGTATACGGAACAAGTACTCTGGGCGGTATTGTAATTTAACGTCATGAGGAAATAAGAGCAAGCATTAGCCCATTGGGAATAAAAAATAGCAATGAAATCAAATTAAAAAGGATTTTATAAAAAGTATTCCACGCAGTTTAGTCTACAATGTATAACAGCTACTTTACATTTATGCTTAGCGGTAGAAATAGACGTTGCGGTAATACATTCCCAGAAGGTCTTTCATAAAAGATACTTCCACTAGTAAAAGTAAGTTTTATTTATAAAAAAGTTCTACTTCCTTACCGTGGTATTAGTGCTAGCAGTAGACCCTCTAGTCGGCGGCGGCGGAGCCTGGTTACCCAACAGTTTCGCTTCTGTCGCGCCGCCATTTTTAACATTAATCTCTAAATAACAGTGTGTCTCCAAATGAGACTGTGCACGCTTTTCATCCTTGACAATCTTCCTGGCTGCACTAAATATTTTGTAATACACTACCACCATCACGGTGAGCGGCAAATAGAACGAACCAAACGTTGCGTATATCTGGTAACCCTGATTCTGTGATACCGAACAACTGGTCTCCGTTTTCTCATTCCCCAATATTAAAACAGGTGGAAGCGAAATGAACGCCGCACTCATCCAGACTATAAACACGCAGAACAGCATACGTCTTGGTGTTCTCTTAACTCCGTACTCCAGCGGCTTCGTTATGGCGTAATAACGATCCACAGAGATCATACAGAGATTTAGAATACTCGCTGCGCACGATAAAACATCGCTCGATACCCAAAAGTCGCAAACAACTGGCCCAAAAGGCCAAGTACCGAGTAAGTCGTATATCATAGCAACGGGCATCACCATCGTAGCCACGCAAAGATCGCTCACTGCGAGAGATACTATCAGGTAGTTGCTGGGACGTCTTAGTTTCCTCACTAAGCACACGGCAACGCAAACTAAGATATTACCAACTATCGTACCAAATATAACTATCATAAAGATTATAGCTAGCAGAATAGTCACCAGTGTAGAGTATTTAGAATGTTTTATATGTAAATTTTTTACTACGGCTGTTGTGTTTTCGAACAGTGTCCAGTTAAATGTTGTATTTAAGTTGGTGACATTGAGCTCGGAGAGATAGATGTCATTCAATTCGTACGACGCAAACGTTAAATCTACATGCAACACCAAATATATGAATGTAAGAAGGTACGAAGGTAAAGTAACAAAGCTAGGCTGTGAACAATTGAACTTATGACTTTGTGCCGCCATACGACTCCCGGGATGGGCTACTGATTATTTGTTTCGTGGTCCTTCGTTTACCATGCATTGGTTTGAATATACCCAGTTTGTTAACACAATATGTATTATTAATTTAAAACTATCCCTTATTCTAATAACAAAGTCAAGTTTGAAACGATCTCGCGTTGGGCATTCTTGAGTTATAATGCCGCCATCTACATATAACAAGTGGTCGCCTAATTATTTGGTATGTATTTACAATAAGACTAGCAGCCATTAGAGTTTCGTTGGTACAGTTTTGGAATGGGTCTCGTTACAGTTTTACTGCATTGAAGCGATGTTAAAGACGTCCTACACGCTGGAGCAACATTTGCGTTGTTGGTAAAACTGTTCCATGCTAATGCTTTCCCCCTTCTATCCACAGTTGAATTTATCTGAAAGAAAAAAAAAAGTTAAGGTCAGTAAATACTAAAACAGTTTTAGTATATTAAGTTTAATGAAATAAATATTTGCTATAAACTTCAGTTCAATTTATATAACAATTTATTTACGAGTACGGTCAGTTTATTGGAATTGAATATATTGTAACACAAAAAAGACGTTCTACGCAAAGAAATGTTTATGATTTAATAAACAAAACTTTACTTTTAATTATGTACCAGGGGACAAAGTGATAATGCTAAAAATACTGAAGCAAACAAGTACAGCTAAATGAACGAATAACTTGCTATTTATTGCTCGCCGATCATTTAAACATCGAAAAACAAAAGCACAGGGTAGAATGTATTGATAATTTTGCCAATTTATAGAAATAAATATTAACAATGGATTATCAACTCTTGATCGTGCGGTGAAGCGTGTTTGCACTGAATGCTACGGTTTCTCTTATGTATGACAACTGCAGCACTAAGCTGTTCTGCCATGGTGACGGATTGACATGTTGGGGGCTGGCAAGCTAGTTAGGCGGGTTCAAAAAAACCCTGTCACCGTCTAAAGTTCACAACTCATGTGGCTCGAAACTTATTGTTAGCTCATTGTCTTTAAAAGGAATAGATGAAAAACCCGCACACTTCCAAGGCGTTAGTTTAACAAATAAGCGCAGTGAAGGACTTATCGTTAAACGGCCCTTCTTTATTTCACGACCAATCCTTATGGCTCTACCTTTTTTATGATCCAATAAAATATATGAGCATCATCTGGTAATTGTGTATGAGTATGTAATCTATACGTATTTGTTTATATTTTGAATAGGAGCTGCAGCAATCGTGAATGCAGAAGATGTGCTTCAAATACGATTGAAAATCAATAGAAGATATAGTACAGCCATTGTGTTCAAAGCGATACAAGTTATGATTTCGAAGAACTACATTTATTCACAAAATATGTGTATCAACAAACGAGAACATTCGTATATCAATCTTATTTTTAGTCTTCACATTTTATTTTTATGTAATCTATTTTTATTCTTTATATAAAACATGTTATAATAAAATCTTTCCTGTAAAGTTAATATTTAAGATTGGATAAGTCTAATGTATAAATATAAATCTTTTGAAAAATTAATAGTATACAGTTTATGATTTCATCGATTATGGGCATTAGCCCACTTCACCACGTATTCTGATTATTATTATTGGATATTAAATGACAATGAGGCCTTAAATGGTGAAGCGTGTTCGCCCAGAATACTTCTGGCTCTCACATGTATGACTACTGGAACATGCAATTCTGCTATAGCGGCAGATTGACGTCAAGGGCGGTAGCCAGCCACGCGGATTTGAAAAAGCCTACCACCATTTAATCCTAGTAAAATAATTGATATTTTTTTTTATAAATTATGACAACTGTGCATCCATTTGTAATGATTTCTTGTTTTCTATTAATATAATCTATTATATATGATCGATACAATACGATATCCAGCACCAGCGAAATTCAAGTTATTTAATATCATTGTTAAATATTTATGACTAATATTTCTTTGCTTGGAGCGTTCAGAGAAATTCTACAGAAAATAAAAATATTTATATAAATAAATCTCGTACCGAAAATAGTGTCAAGTAGTAAGTCAAGTGACAAAGCGCTTCCGGGCCTACTGTAATTGTAGTCATGTAGGTGGTAAGATTGAGGTGTATGTATAATATTTCCACTTGCCTGTTCATTATTTCATAATAAAACTTTCGATTATCAGCTTTCCAGACTCGGGTATTGGTTCCAGATTAGTTTAAAATATGATAATTAGGGATTAATTTAGAACCTCATTTTGTAGCCGTTTTCGAGCAAAATGTAATGAATAATAATAATAAAAATAAAGTGTGTACACGGGCATTTGCCGATCGCGTCATGACGTATCGAGTAGTCCATAAGAATAGAGGGATTGATTGAGTAGCTTATATTTTTCTATTGAAGTTAAACATTTTGTATCCGCCATACAATTTAAAATTAATGTCTTGTAAAGATTTAACGTGAATAATGTGAAATTATTTTAAATATTAAATTTTCTGTTAATTTGCTTAAAGAACGTTATAAAGAAAATTGCGTCAAACTCATATTCACTGTGATTATGAATATGTTATTGTGTGAAGAAACTGGCGTAATTTTTTAATTAAAAATGGCAAAAGTAAATTCAAAGTAAATAATAAAAAAATATTATAGAAAGACTTCGCCGGCCTCCGTGGCGCAGTGGTTTACGTGTTTGCCTTGTAAGCGGGGGCCCTGGGTTCGTTTCTCGATCCATGGGAGTAGTGGAGCCTGGATGGTGGTAGGATTTTTTTAACCCGCATGGCTAGTTACCACTCTCAATGTTAACCTGCCGCCATAACAGCGTTGCTGTTCCAGCAGTCATACATGTGAAAGCCAGATTATTTTTAGTATTCTGAGCAAATACTCTTTACCATCTACGGCTTCATTGTCACTTAACATCAGGTGAAATCGATGCCAAATGCTAGCCTATAACTGATAAAAAATTATTTGTTGAATTAATAAACCAATGAAAATAATGAGACGAAAAAAAATACAAATATCTTTGTATCGCAAACATTTATATACTAAATAACAATCTCAATGCGTTTCGCCACTACGTGCAGCGTCATCAGTTGTTATGTTAACTATTTGTTATTTACTGTTAATATTTACGAAAAAACAAAACAGAAGTAAGCACAATAATATATAGTTTTATTTTTTAGATCATGAAGTTCCGCAATGTAACGCTTGGATTGAAAAGCAAAGAAGTTATTTAAATGAATCAGTCATTCAATTTGTTGGAAGGCAAAAAAAAAACTTTATTTTTAAAGCAAATTATATAGCATCTACTCGTATTTTAGTGATAAATAGTTCTGTAACACGTTATGCGGTGCGTGGGTAGCATAGTTATAACTGAAGTTTTCATAAGTTTTGTCGAGTTCAATCGATATAAAACGAATTTAGTCGTAGTTGCGTTCGCATTTGTCCATAATGGCTATTTTAAGTTTACGAATATTTTTATGTTTAATGTGTTAGCACTTGACATCAATTTCACAGAATGTTAAGTGACAACGAAGTAAAAGGTAACGAAGTGTACTTGCTCACAATACTCACGTGTATTTAAAGTTGGAAACGGCAATGCTGTACGGTAGCAGATTTACAATATGAAGCTGGTAGCTAGCCCGCTGGAATCACATAAAACTTGTGAACTTTGCGTGTATTGTTGTTTAATTAATTTTTAAAAGTCGTTGATAAATTCATGTCATAAATCCTACTGTAAAGTTTTCATAAAACATTTCTGTGCGGAAGGCGTTTGAAGAAGGTCGCCTGATATTATTAAGTGCAATAATACGCGTTATGACGATGGGCAATATAGCTACAGCTTGCAATACAACAAACAAAGAGATCGTTAACTTGAAATCAACGTTTAATAAATCAAGTCATGTATACTTGTATGTTATTGTATTATATTCTTAAAAACCCTGTCATAATTTACATAACCGCGTGTATAAATAAATTGAAATGACTGGTTTGGGCAGTTTGGTGTTAAATATATTTACTATATGATATATAATGATATATAAACGAAAATTCACTAAAACACGAATAAAGAAGACGCTGCTCTAATATTTGATATTGTAACGATCCTGATTTGATTAACAGGATTTCGTTTGAAGTCGAAAAACTTTCAATAAATTAAACGTCTCATATTAAAGTTTGATTTAATCGAGCTTAATGTTTAAGACTCTCAAACAAAGGCCTTTGTGATGTTTAAACATGGACCCCTGACCAACACGAGCCTGCATCGCTTCACCACGGTTAATTATTCAGAGCTTTAGCTGTTTATTCGGTGGCTTATCAAGCTATATAATGGAAGGAGTTTGTAGGACGTACTAAGGTGGTGGCATGTTAATTTTGTTTTGACTTTGGTGACGTGGGATATTGGTAAATGACTTACAGATAGTCTGCAAGATCTAATCTCTAATCTATGTAACATAATCCTTTAGATATCATTACGTGTTCTAAAATTGTTATATTTCAGTATTTACGGATATCTGAAACGTTGGCAGCGAATTGTAAAAAAAGATATTCCATTACAAGTAGGTATTTATAATGTGTATACCTACATATACTATTCATAACTAGAGAAAGATATTTACTGGAAAGGAATAACAGTACATTAATAATAATAGTCTGAAATACTCTCGATCGTTAATAAAATATTTGTACGTGTATTGAGCGAGAGAAAATTATTACAAAATTTGTTGAAATCGTAATTATTCTTTTGAAAATCACTAATTGCAATAACTATATTAATAAACAATAAACTCTACGTACGTCGTCATTAATTTTTTTTCATGTGTCATAAATGCTGTTTACAGAATAGCTGTTGCAGTAACAACAATAAATAAATTAATTAAAGAAGTAGAAGTAAATAGATACCAAGTGAATTTTAATGAAAATCGACTTAGAGGTAATTAAAAAAGTCTAATATTAGTCAGTCTTCACGATAAACACATAATTTGTATCTATGACATATTTTTGTAACCTTTTAACACCAAAATATTAGTGAACACGACACATGGAGCTGTTAACTATTTTAAGTTAAATTGGCACGCAGCGTATACCTACGTTTCTTCCACATCTAGGTCAGGTTTGTTAACCTGACGCAATTTTGATGGATAGCTCAGTGATGTCTAAATGTCCTGGGGAAATCTAAAATCAGACAGGATCTAATTTATTTGTTAGGTATATTCTGTACATGTAAAGCTGAATTTTATTTTTTTTACATGGAGATATCGTTTATCTTATTCTCGTCTGTTTATCATAAATAAATAAACAACTTTCGTAATTTAGTATAAAACAAAATAGGCAGAAGGAAAAGATTCGTTTATTATCCAAGAGCTTCACGTATTGGCGATTTGTAGTTGTTAAAAATACCTTCTTTAAAACAATCTTGAACCGGGGACTTTCGCGTTACAATGCTACTGGCTTACCACTGCACAATACCTGAACTCCTACATCATTTAATCGCTATTAACACTAATATGATTTCTTTAGATTATAAAATAATTTTTGAAAGCAAATGAAATATGGAAATTGTAACATTTAAGAATGGTGTTTCAGTATTTCAGCAAACATTCTATTTACGAATCCCTGATTAACATGAAATTTAGTAATATTCATGTTTACACAGAAAAGAAAATTTATTATAACATTAAGAAAATGTGTAAATCAGCGACAGATGGAGCAGCATCAACTTGCCTACCTATGTCCTGTCCACTTTCGTCGTCATATTACTTTATGAAAAAAAAAATAAGTAAAGCGTAAAAAGGAATTTTAATTATTCGAATAGAAAAGGTGTGCCGATAGGAAATCGACCTGGTAACCTAGTTACAGCGGTAATGGAACATGCCGCTAACCTGGAACAGGAAACCACGGTGCGATGTATTAAAGATGTTATAAAGAGGTGCTCTCTATTTATGATATACTATGTCACTATGGCGATAGCGTATACGTGGCGTGAACTTGGGGATGTGATAGCAATTTTCAAGTTGAAAGGAAGAAGGTAAGATTTATATAGTACACATTAGATAAGCGAACTTAACAGAATAAAAACATATAATATATAATGAACAAACAACATTTTTTATTGGTTCAAGCATTACTTAGCGGAACTCCATGAATATAAAACAATAATTTTGGAACTTCCACTTTTTTAATGACTAGCATCGTTCAACATCGTGCTGTCGAACGCATAATATCTAAAGATCGTAAGAGGTCACGAAACGTGTTGAGACCGCAATTTAATCGTAATATTGGTGTTAAAAAAAAGCGGAAATCAATTTATAGTTTTGTTTGGAAAAACATCCTCCAATCGATACTAAAAAATGTAATGAAATTAAAACAAAAACAGACCATAACATACGTACCCGAAGCTTCCTATTTGTTTAAGGCATATACGAAAAAAGGATCATTATTAAATAATCAAATTATTATTTTAAAACAAAAAACAAAAAGTTGTTTAAATTTCTTATTTCTATGATTAAAAAAAATCCAAAATATTGTTTTAAATTTAGTAATAAACAAAGTAAATACGGTAATACTCTCGTTCAAGATGAAAACATAATACCAAACTACTAAAACATACAAAAAGTATACAGATCGACTTTGGCACGCACTACGAAACCATTAAAAATAATATTTTAAAAATTTAATAATACATTGAAGTGCTACCTTTTAAGAAAATTACGTTCTGACAGTTGAAAACGAAATTGAATACAATTTTGTAATATTTATAAATAAAGTTCTTTTTAACCCAAAAATATTGTAATAAAATTCATTAAACGAATAATCAGTAAGAGATTAGTAAATGTGTATGGAAACCAGAAGATTCATAAATTTCATTCAAAGTTAATTATTTGAGCTATTTAATGTGACTCCGTATGACGGTTCTCGCACTTTTGCATTATTCATCGAAGCCATTGAACTAAACGAGGTCATTACAAAAGTGTGTTTATTTTTACTGCGATGAGATTGATAATTTAATTTTTTAAAGATTCATCAAGCATATGGTGAAGTTACTCAGGATAGTTATTCAACTTTTTAAGTTTTTGATTATTTTAATTTTGGAAACACACCAACATCAACTACAAATTGCGAAAATTAAAAACGTAAGTAAATAGTAATACAAATAAGGTCTTAAATAAAGTTATAATTTTTACATGATTAAAAATTTATTGTAAGAGGCATAAAAAGGTATTCTTCTTAAATTACAGCATTCACCGTGTTCATCAAGAAAAATAAACAACAAATAAATAAAATTTAAAAATTTCATCGACTGTAGGTGGTGGTGTTGCCATGACGTGACGTGATATATTATAAATTAAAAAAAAAGTTTATTGTCCAGTACTGCAAACTAAAAAGTTAACGTCGAAGTTAAATCGCCGCTACAATATTACGCTTACTAAGCTTAGTATGAGTCCCAAGCTTTACATACATATTACTTTGTTCTATAAAGTCGAGTATACAAAGTATTTTATATATATATATATAGTTTTAGAGGCTTATTTTTATACGCGATTATTTCGTAGCTTTGACATCCTCTAAATGCTTTAATGCATTAAAAAGTTATGAATTTTATGCAGAATAATTGTACTTAAGTTCTAGTAAGCATTGCAATAATTGATTTTAACATATTCACACATCGAGACTCGCTTTCGTCTAAAATAAAAAATATTTTAATTCCATCAAACGAATCAAATGTTCATCAATAAATAAATATTTGATTCTGATTAGTTTGAATGTATCAATGATTTTCATTACTTTCGATCCATTAAAAACGACAAGTAAACAGAGTAACGTTTTCTTATTCTTTTTGGCTATTTTATTTTCATAAGATTTCGGAACTCTCCGTTTGGCAATCTTTCAAAATAAACGTTTCTTTCGAACGAAAACGTTGTGTAGTAAAGCGGTCGATTGAGAAGCAATCCCTTGACTGTTAGTTATTTGTGTATTGAAACCCAATAAATGTGATACAATTTCAGTAGCGTGAGCTAATACATATATATTATATGCTATAGACGAGAACAGCTCCAGTCCCTAAAGAGAGTTATAAATATCGATAGCCTAGTAATTTTATAATGTATACTTTTCATATTAGAGCCCATTAATGTTTGCAGAGCTTAGAGACACATACGCAATGCGGTGGTTCAAAGAGCTATTAACAAGAAGAATGTTCCATCTGTTGTCCGCGTGATTATTAATACACTTTCTTCCTCACTTCAAGATAACGATCCTTTTCAAACTGTTTTAAGTATTCTATATCTAACCTGAAAGGAGATAAATGCCAGTTAATTTAATGGCATAACTCCACGGTTTTACTTATTTTTAAAGAAGTACAGAAGCACTTAGAATATTTCATCCGTGTACGAAACCAAAAACGAATTACATTGAACATAACTTACTAGTCCTTTTCGCATAATGAATTATGGTCATATTACGGACATTTCGATATTTTACCGTAAATGTTTATTAAATTATTTTAATTAATATTATTTTTTAAATAGTAATTTAACTGACTAGGCCACCTTTCAAATGAGAACATAATCATGTTTACATACTACTGCATAATACTAGGTAGTGTTCCGACAATCTTTAACGTTATGATGGTATATGTACATAATAACTTCTTTTCACATAACTTTTATATACTTTATATTTTGCAAAAATAGATTAAAGGCGTAAACCTAATGGTGCTACATTAAAGTATTACGCATGTATAAACGCAATAGAATGAAACAAAGCCACAGGAAAATACGCCTTTTGTCAACGTTCACAGTTTTACTGTCGCCATTTATCACTTCACTTCTCGTTTTTGCAATGCTAATATTTCTTTAATCCGTTTCCAATATATGGAATGATTACAATTGTAATTAGAGTTTATTTATAATAATACGATGTAATCCCTACATCTATCTACTCAGAATTACACGTTATCATTAGTATAAACAATCTCGTGAAATTTCACGTTCACCGTTTATTTAGTTAATATTAGCATCAAACTTATGAAACATCTGTAACTGACATTAAAAAAGCTGATATTTTTAAAACGATTAAACCGAATTTAGTTATAGCTGAGAAAAGTGTAAATAGAGTAATCATCTAGATAAAAGAAAATATTTACTAACATTTATTAACTACTACGTTTGTACGTACTTTTTCAAAAGTAAGTAAAACCGTCGAGGTATTCCATTAAATTAACTAGAATTTATCTGCCTTAAAGTTAGATATAGAATACGTAAAACAGTTTGAATAGGATCGTTATCATAAAGTGAAGAAGAAAGTGTATTTATTTAAATAATCACGCGGACAACAGATGGAACATTCCTCCTTCCGCATTTCGTATGTGTGTCTCTAAGTTCTGCAAACATTATTGGGTTCTGATTTGAAAAGCATAAATTATAAAATTACTAGGCTATCGGTACATATTACAAGATTTGAAATAGGAACTATTGATCATTACATATTTTGAATCAATAGCCATGGTCATTATTACTTTTTGGAGGTCGTAATCAGTGGATACGATAATATCTAGTAAATGTCTTATATAAACATTTTAATATCTACAACGGGTTAATATTTGACCTCAATTTAACACGATGGTTAGTGACGAAGAGTACGCAGATGGTGAAGTATACTGGTCCAGGTACTTCTGGTTCCGAAATTCATAGTCGGCACACAGTAGTTTTCTTATAACGGTAAATTGACAATATGAAGATTGTAGTAAGCCTGGTTTGTAAAACTACCATCACAATCTAAACCGTATAATTTAAATGATTTCGGAATCGAACTATGAAACTTGGAATTATAAGGAAAGCAGTCAACCATTGAGCTACGGAGGCAGTTAATGTCGCTATCGTTAGAGGGTAATTAAAAACAATAAAAAATTAATATTAGTTCATACTGGGGAACCAGAGTGCTTTAATTGTGGTCATATGTCGTGAACGTGCAAAAGATTATACGCCCCAAAACGTTTATAGCTTGCCGTAAAGCATAATGAGTTTGTGCGTTAAGTAAAGTCCCGTCAAAGATAGCGTGAATGAGTTGCACACATGTATACAGACATAATGCCATATGAAACAACACACGTACCCAAATTTAATTCCTTACGAAATTAATTAAAGCATTGTCTTTCAAGCTGTATTGCTATAGTTTTATAAACGAAACCTTTTAAAAATAAATATTTAAAAAAAATTACAAGATTTGTCTGTGTAGTCATTAAAGGTAGATATTTACATCAGAGTTAAAGTCTATAATGTTTACAACTGTACTCTTTAGCTACACTGAGTTTGTTCCTTGAGGATGCAGTGGAATATATACCCGTATATACTACACACTCATTTCTTTAAATAGTAATATATAGTTTATACAGATTTCTAAGAAATTAGGGTGCGAAGCTACTAAGCATTAGCTGGTGTCAGCCACTATGTTACATGGACCATTACGAAGGGAATTGCTATAAAAGATTAAATGTACATTGTTTCACAGATTGCAAAGAGTAAAACATAATTTATAACATTTGGAGATTTATGTGATTCACATATATTAAATTTCATTTTTATCCATAATGACTTGAAAATCCATGAAAAATTAAATAAGGCCTTACGTGAGTGGCACGAGCGTAAATGTGAATTTTTACGTCGAATATGCATCATTGAGTTGCGGACAGAAAAGTGCTGGGTTGAGTTAAAGCTGTTTAAACCAAGCTTTACCCTGCAAAACCGCAGGGGAAGTTTCAAATATGAAATTTAATACAGATATTTTTCTTAAAGTATTTGTAATTTGAAACCATATATGTATATTTAAATAATATTTTTATGTTCAAATATGTGTATTGCGTCTTTGATAACGCAAGAATTATACAGGAAGTACACCCAGATGTAATATAAATACATATACGTAGATCGGATAAATATTAAATTTAACAAAAGATACTTAAAAACCTGTTTTATGATAACGCTAAATAAATCAATTATTTCTTTTAACAGATTATGTTATTTTCAGTTTAACCTATTTTCCGTTCTTTTTTATTTAAATGTTAGCTTTTTTTTCTATCTATATATTTTAGACAAAAAACATTTGTTAAGTTTAGTTGTGAACGATTCACATCTCAAACGCCATTTTTCCAACAATGTGTATTATTAAAGGTAACGTGTTTAATGGGGCGAAAAATCGATGTTCATTTGATTGAACGCCTCAACCAGACACCGTGTTATTCGCAATTGGCAACACTTTTGATCTTTACAAAGTTTCTTTATAATAACCTCATAGTGATGTACTCAAGTCTATAGCCATAAAAGGACCGAAGCAATATAGTAATATATTCTATTATGACATATTTGCATTGAGTGATAGCCAGCCATGCCTGTTCGAAAAAGATTGCCATCATTCGAACTCCACTACACTTATGACCCGGGATCGAATTTGCGACTTGCTCTGCTAAAGGTAAGCAAACCACTGCGCCACTGAGGCAGTCGAAATATTATAACGATTATAACAATTAACGAACTCACATAAAAATTAAGAAAAAATGTAATTCCCCGTTGTAAGTAGTCCTAAGACAATAGTTATTAAAGGTGTATATATTGTAATTACTTAGTATTCACCTATTAGACACTAGATTCCTGTTTTTCTCGGTCAAATGATAAATGAAGTCCTATTAAAACATGTAATTAGTTAATTATTAAATTTATTATTAATAAAAAAAAAAGATGAAAGCAAAAATTACTTTTCTGTAAATTATTATATGGGGTTATAGGAATTTACACATATCGTGATCTTGCAAAATGTATTAACACTACTAAATAAATTCAACAAGTAAACAACAGTAGGTAATACGTCGGTGACACTATTTTCTTAGTGATTTCACGAACCATTGATCAGTGAAATTCATTCCGGATCACTTGCCGCCGATATTTGACAGCGTTTCTATCACGTCATAAATACTTATTACATTTCATCCCCATAATTAATGGAATGTGATGTATATAAGGATATTTACAAAATAATGTATAGGAGAGTATAGCATAAAAAAACACTTCAAATCCATTCTAGCATAGTATCTTTGAGATAAACTTTACGATTGAATAGCTTAATTCTAAGCCTTTCACTATCTCCCTGCCGCGGTGGTTAGCTGTTTGAGCGCGGAGGTGCAGGGATTCTATTTCCAGCTCACAGGAGTAGTGGAGTATTTTCTACCCACCTGGTTAGGTACCATACTTGATGTCAATTTGTTGCCATAACAGCATTGATGTGTTTGTTCAGTCATACATGTGAGAGTCAGAAGTATTTTGAGCGAACACGTTTCACAATCCATGGTCTGATCGTTAGTTATCTGAAGAAATCGAGATACAATGTTAGCTTATAACCGATAAAAAGAAATTAAAATTCCAGTGTTTTAGATGTCGACAAAAATGAAGATAATGTTTATAAAGTAATAAAACGCAGCCACAGGTGACATATTGCAGATTGTATTGTAACAGAATAAAACGTAACATTTAACTTGTATAATAAAATTTTTATGGAACTAAAGCATCCGAGCCTTTCATCCGCTCTCTAACTTTACCGGGAAAATAAAGAGGAAATAGAAACAATACGGAGTCGCACGATAATAAGAGTGACCTCAATATTTTAAGTCCATATCGAGAACTAATTAACGGATAACAAAAAGTTTTTGTGGTTCTCATACCTGTTTTACAGTTTTCTTCATTGTTACGTTTGTATTTTTTATGCCTCTTCAGAATTTTGTATCGCAATGAGTAATAATCAGAACCATATTATTGTACTCCGTCGTCCGTCTGTCTGTCCATCTGTCAGCGGACTCTATCTCATATACCGTGATAAGTAGAAAGTTGAAATTTTCACAGATTATGTATATATTGCCTATACAGTAACAAATAATAAAAATAATATGATGCTTATGAGAAAATTAATTTCATAAACGTTTATGATACAGAACCCTTCGCGGTGCGAGTCGGATACGCACTTGGCCATTTATTTATGCATAGCGCACAGTTTTTACTGAACAGTACGATTGGTGACATCTCCGAACTGGTCCCTTTAATATAAAATTTAAAATAGTCCACCTTAAAGTAGGAACAGTAATATACATAATATCGCATAAAATCAATGTTAAATAAAAGAATGAGATCCGTCTGATAAAAAGGTTACAATAAAAATAAATTAGGTTATAATAGGAGAAGCATTTTGGCTAGTCGCTGACGTCACCGCGACGTGTTGCGGTTCGGTTGTAAACGTGTGTATCTTCAAGGCAGAGACAATAGTTTGTCTCTAGATTTGTGCCTTCACTAACTAAAATCATATTGACACTAAACAAATTCTTTTTGGTAATATATATTCGCGAAAAAAATAAAATAATAGAATATAATACCGCATCTGCACTATTTTCAATAAATACTGTAATCGATAAATAGTTTAACATATTTGTTAATTACCTAATACCATAATGGCATGTATAACTTTCGTTTAAGTAATAAACTTCTATTATTTAGTTTATGTGAAAGTTCACTTCACTGTAAAATGTATCGATATAGAAGGTCAGCCAAACAAATATCTATCTAGTGTCTGAATAGTATTTGTTATCTGTCTTGAGTAGTGATCTCTCTCGTAATAGCGTCATCGTAGAAAATCCTCCCTTTCTTGAACATTCGTGTCTTTATTTCAGTCTGTTACCTAAAGCTTACAGTATATTTCATCGACCTAACAACATTATATCTTATCAGTTTGAATCTCATCGGAGAATTTATTTTTAGTCTTATTGGAGGCGAAAGATGCGATTTATCTTGGTTTTTTAATTGTGATTAATACACTTAGCCATTTTTATAACTGTTTTAACAGATATAGAAAAAGAGTTTAGATCAGAAATTTTTTATCATGCAGTGTCGTAAAAAATTGTTATAGTCGCTTCATTGTTTTTATTAATTTTTACGGTATATCATGATGATGATATATAAATGAAATAAATATAAGGATGGGAAAATGAGAAATGATTAGTTGGTAATTTTAATTTTCTCTTTTGTATTATTTAAATTATTTATTTGTTAAAAAATATATTTAGACACTAAAGATTGTAATTTTAATTTTAATATAAAAATATAACGCATTTGTTGTAGATATAGTTTACTGGATTATAAAATTTTAAATCAAATCAAAACTCTCTTGCCTGAAATCCGTTGAACCGCCCAAGCATTGACTTTTGCCGTCTATCAAGTGGTGTGCTAACGATGTCTAACAACCTTGTTTCGATTCGGAGGACTAAATAAAAAAAAATACACTCAAGGCATTCTCGCCTTAAGTGCAATTTTGTTTTTTTTTAATATGCTAACAATTGTTGCAGGCAAGAGTTATAGTGATAAAATATACGGAATTAATTCGTCTATTATTGCCATTGCTTGTAATAAATAAATATTTTTTCACAATTTATTTGCAATTTAGTAGGATATGTTTAAAGTTATTAACTTTAAAACCTATCGTACAATTGAGATTTCCTAAATTAAATGCAATATATTCACAGCTTAACACTTAACGAACGAATGCAGAGATATTACTGACATTATAAAAATTCTATAAAATCGTGTGCTCCCACATAGGCGATATAACTATTACAGAAAACTACTTTTTTTCGGTGACATTCACGCAGGCAAAGAAATATAATCGATATAATTGATAACTGTTTTGTTCATTCAATTTTAATTTCTCAAAAAACTGTCGATATACTGTCATCGTACTAAGAAATACTGTCATTCGGTAGTCTGATATAATGAGTAGGCTAACTTTTCCGTGAAGTATTAATTTTTGTAAATATTATTAATTCCTGAAAACGCCTGCCGGTTTAAATAGAGCAACTAATTTCGGATTGCTCTGTATCCATGCGCAAAATATCGTGAATACATTTTTTTTAATTACATTTATCTTTTTTTCACATCTTTTAATAGATTCTAATTCAATTCATCGGTAACTTAATATTTTAAATTTTTCTAAAATTGACATAAATACCAATGAGGTGTTTTTTTAGATCTGTCGTACAAGTAAACTGCAATAGTCATTTGCAGGATAACTCGCGGATCACCGGATTTGCGAGCCAGTTACTATTAAGCTGTAATAGTCGTCAATAAGACTAACAGGATATTAAAACTTAGGAAATTAAAAGTTGAACTAATTAAAAAAAATCGTTTTTCATAAATAAGCAGAGAAAACTTAAAGACGTATAAAGCAAGAAGCTACTTGTTTTATACGTCTACAAAATTTAAGAGGTTAGATTAATAAAAAGGACGATGATTTTTATTTGTTTAATCTACCTACACTTCATACAATATTAGCTAAATAGCATAATTGCTATTCTACATTTTTTGCATGAGAGGACGCAGATATAATCATAAGTTAGTTTCGTAAGAAGTTAGTGTAGGCGTTACCGAGTTCGCAGTAACAAATTATTGTTAAGAAAAAACTACTTCTGAATATCTTAAACCATGTATGATTTGTTGTGATTTATTACAACCCAAATTGTGCCTTTCATTTAGCAGTATTTCGATTGCATCACAGATTTGTTAACGATAAATATAAAAAAAACACTTTTCAAAGACGAAACATTTTCTGTTAGATAAAAAAAACTCTTTTTATTTGCTCTCAATCATCGTTATGAAAGCTCATTATACGTTAATTTTTCTTATGTAAGACTTTATACAGCTGTTTAATTCTGATGATTTTTTTGGAAGAAGTATACAGCGTCGTAAATAACATAAAGCATTGTTAAGAAAATACTACATGATGAGAAAATATCTGATAGTCACTTTTGCCGGAATTGCCTCTGTGAATATTTAGTGAACTAATTGGTCCGGTATCTGTTTAATGTGGCTAAAAATCTTTTTGTGAAATAGTTTTAAAAGAGAATTTTTTATGACTATTATAAAGGCAAGGAAAGTAGTATTTGATTATAATTACTGGAATCGAATAAAAAAATAAATTTTCTTAAGGAAACCTTTCGTAGAAATGTAGAATTTCTAAGCGTAAAAGCTATTTCCTCTTCGTTTTATGAAGTAAAATTAAAAAAAAATGTTTTTCCATTTTCAATGCAATCAGCAGGTCGATTACTTTTGACCGTTCTGGCCACATTTCGCACCAGTCATACTGCATTAGTTCGACTTATTATTGAAAAAAAAAACAAAGGTTGCAAAATGTTTGATATAAAAAATGAAATTTAACGGATACATTTTTAATATTACATAGGTTGCTTTAAATTAGGAGAATACAGAGAAAATTAATTATAAATGGGGTTGAAGGAAAGGTAACTGGTTTCCTTATTGTATTGTGTTAGGAAGTAAAATCCGTCGGAAGTTGGCCTGTTGACCCCGTTAAGCAAGGCGATGAGGCAAGTTGAAGACACAAGAAGCTAACTATAAAATGTATTAATGATACGACAAGTGTATTTATTACACGCAATATAATACTTATATCATATATATCAGATATATTCATATATATAATATATATATCAGATTTTAAAGTGAGAAAATTTGTTTTTTTTATCAATAATAGACTGACAATCTCAATTTCACATGATGTCGTGACAATAGGGAAGGAAATAGTGAATTGTGCTCGTCTAAAATATTGTGCCTCACATGTATGGCATCTGGAAAACAGCAAAACTGTTATGGCGGCACGTTAACGTTGAGGGAGATGGGACGTATACTGCCAAACTCCATTACCCACGAGGACCCAGAATTGAATTCGAAGCCTCAGGGTTACAAGGCAATCGTAAAATCATTGGGCTACGGAGGCAGTCAATCTGAGTGTCATTAAAAAGCAAGCAAGAAGGATGCTTATATATTATGACATAAAGCGTCAAAAATGGTTGTCTCAAAGTGGTGCGACACTATTCAAAATATTTACGCAGAATCACAGCTAATTCCCATAAGAATTTAGTAACTATAGCCTTTAATAACTACATAATTATTAGACGCCTATTATAACAGCGATAGAAAAAAAGAAACTGTCTGAGCCTGGGGTTTCAAACAATTGAAGAATAGATCATTACTTTACGTAAAGCTTAACTGTGATGAGGTGTAGTAAATTAACATGCGCCATAAAAAATGAGATCTCAACCGGATACAACGTTGACGTAAAATCTTTTCTCCGTGCACCGGCCAGACCTTTCCGTAACTTTATCGTCCAGTTTTCCCAGGAGATGCGAAAAAAAGACGAATGTACGAGATTTGTGGACTCTGTGACTACTATATAAACCACTGACTGTAATTTTGAAACGGATAAATAAAAAGCGATGTTAGAAAAATATATATTTTTATCAATTATGGTCTTACACGATGTAGACATAACCTGATGTTAAGTGACAATGAGGCTATAGATGGTAAAGCGTATGCAGAATGGTTTTGAATCTCACATGTATTGCTACTGGAATACAGCAATATGCTGTTAGGGCGGTAGATTGACATCGGTAGTAGCTAGCCATGGCGGTTTGAAAATTCCTACCACCAACCATGCTTCACTACTCTGAGTCCCGAGAATCGAATCTATGCATTAAAAGGTGGCGGTAAACCAGTGCTCCACAGAGGCATAAAAAATAAATATTTATATGCGAGGCAACGAAACGGGTAAATTCCTTGGGGAGTAAGATATTAATAACAATGCTATCTAGTCATAATATAGATCTAAAAAACCGAAGCTCAAAAGTAACTCCAATAATTATTGTATAAGAATTTGAAAAACATCGTGCTGTTGCAATGCTGACATCGTGACTTTGTTTTATTCCGTCGACTCGTATGCTAAATATTCTGGACAATTACAATAGACGCAAGTAATTAATAATAAAGTACACTGAAAAAATTACTACATTATTTTTATAATTATTTAACTATTACTGTTTGAATAATTACAACAGCATTTTATTGTATAGGAGTAATATCTTGCTATTTTGAATATAACGATTATTTAGATTCCAAATTCATGTTCCGTGAGTTTTAGAATCCGAACTGTTTATAAATATTGCTTTATATGCGTTGTTATTACGAAGTATGAAAAATGTCGAAACCTTAAAAAAAACTTCTTAACCGAACAAATATGATTTAAGGATGAATATGAAATCGGTACGAATTACTGACATATGATGGTTCACACAAGTTTACCTCATTCAACATTTATAAGCTAATACCAAACAGTATGCTTGATTTGTATAAAGCTGTATTTAATGAGGGTCATCCGTAAATATGAGAACAATCTTCATTACATTGTCGATATTTTTTTCAAAGAATTTAGTATTTATGCCTAACATCTATTATCTGTGAATTATTTGAAAGGAAATTAACAATCCTTCTTGGTATTATAATTAATATGGTATTCGGTAAAAACATGGAACCAAGAATATTAAAAAGCGTTAGCCCTGCCCTTTGTTCATTAATCCATTGCCTGCTGAATTCTTTTTGCAAAATAACGAGTTCATTCGACATTAAAAAGGAGAGATTATACGTAAAGTCTTTATATACACATTTATTAATAAACAGACGATAATTATTTTTAAGTGCTTAGAAATATAGAAGACGCAATGCTAATTATATCAAATACTATTTACCGTAGTATATATTGGTTAACTACATGACATGTATCGTATTAGTTAAACTAATATAATATATATTTTGGTATTAACAGATGATAGTATTTAGTAATCATATTTTATATTCACGTTTTATAAAAATATATATATTAAACGATAACTTTTGTTAATGAGGGGCAATCGAAGCTTCGATTTTTTTACGATTTAACGATGTGGCCCTACCAGAAATATCTTTGAGAGATAACTTATACCTAATTTATATAAGCAAAGAGTGTGATTTAAGGCCCTTTTTATGATATAAGTCATTTATATCTGTTCAATGAGATTTACAGAGAATAATGCTCTTCGCATTCGAGTCGATAGGTAGAAGCGATTGAAATTTTTCACTTAAACATAAGGAAGCAACGTAAATAACGGGCTCGATTCAAATGCAAAATGGAATCGTGAGTTGATTATACGGGCGTTAGGTGACGATACCATGTCGCGCTACGATGAATGTGTCGGCTTGACAGGTGCACAAAGCGTTGCAAGATTGTTGACATAATGAGTTTCCACCTAATGTAATGGCGTTGCCTGTTCCATAAATACTTATATTGTCGGCCGCCTTTTCAACTTTTATCGGTATAAATCATCATTACGGCTGCCATCCGCTGAACTGTTATAGAGTTATATAACATAGTGCTGTTACGTAATGTACAAATCGTTATATTGGTTCACTACCAACATATAGAAATTGTTGTTATATTTGCGTCAATCCTAAAAAAATGCTCAATGGCGTGCACTTGAATAGCCCTATGTCCGTCAGTGAACTAATACAGGCTGATGATGAAGATGAAGTGATATAATAGTAACCTAAATCATTTATAATTATTAAAAAGAAAAACTAAAAAGTTGTTAATTTTACGATTTTACATTTATATAGATGACAATGTTACTTATTTTTTTATTCTTATAAGCAATTACTATTAGTTTTGAAAACATACTTGAAATATACATTAATTTAATACGAGATGAAGAATTCGGTCATTTTTTTATCAAAGCATTAATACGTTATACTTTCTACATAACAATAGAACCGACATTTTAGCCAGTATGTATAATATCGGTAGTGTATATTACTCCAATTTTATTACACAAATAAATAGAATTTACGGCATGTTACATAAGGTTGTTCGTTTATTGAAAATTTATGAGACTGTTCTGTGTTTTGATTGACCAATTTTTTCTCTTAGTTCACGTTATGTATGCCTAAAGTTAAATAACTAGGAGTCTGTAGACATGTATGTTTATATTCCATATGGGATATGATAACAGATTACCCCGGAGATATAAGGATGGGTCGGATTTTTTCGCTTATTAAAATTTTTCATATTTTGCTAACATACAAATATGACACTTCTTGTTAAGAGATCCTTGAATACAAGATCTCACGCTAATCAAAGACAAAAGTGGGTAAATCTTTTTCCTTTAACCACAATGCCTTAACAAAAAATATGATAAATTAATTTTTAGATTACTTTAGATTAGGCTTACGGGACGCGTCATTTTGTTGAAATAACTAGTTAAAAATTTTTTTTACAATCATTAGATCGCCTATTAATTTTTATTGTTTTGTTTCAGGCTACATAACTTTATACTTTTTTTTTAACATAACAGAAAATATAAGAATTGAATTATCCAACAAATTACCATGGATTCGAAGAGAAAACTATAAAATTAACGCGGTCTACGTAAAGTAAATGCATTTCTATCGATCTTCTTCAGACGCTGTCTTCTGCAAACTTCCACAGCACGCTAGTAGTTTGACGTGTAATAAAAAGATATTTGTAGTTTCTACTCATGGAATAGTTATTTAAGACTCTCTACATTATATAGTAATGGAGCGACGTCAGCTGGTCATAACAGGGTCATAAATTTTATAAATTTAATCATACGATTTACATCAATATTCAAGATTAAAACTTTCGCATCGATTATTCCATTAAAAGACTTCATTGAATACGTTAAACGCTGAGCATTTCATATGGGAATATTAATTATATAAATTTACCTTATCTATGATATAAAAATGTATTTTATAATATAGAGCATTTTTAATATAACAAATTACCAAACGATAATCGGTAAGTTTTATGATCGCTTAGACGATATCGTGCACCCTCAAAAGGAAAGTGTTAGTCCGTTACATCGATATACCGAAAGTTCTGCAGTGACAGATAATAAAGTCCAAGCGAGGGTAGGAACTAAAACCGTCACGTCACGAAGACGACGCTGAGATATATTCAGTCTGAGAAATAAAAGGTATCGTAACTTACAAGATTAATGCGAAATAGACCTGAAAAATTATTTAAAATGTTAAATTAACAAACGGTTATCAATTTAACAATTTATAACCATGAATGGTTTTTTTTTTGAAAAACAGCTTTTATGTAGAAATGGCTTATTATCGTTTAGAACATTAATTAAATGATAAGGTGTAACTAATTTATGTTTTTCAACAGTTCGTACTCCGCCTTTTATAAATTTTGAGTATGATTACAAAAAACGCTAACTCTGTTGAGAATTGATTTTCATATTAAATAATAAACGATTGATTGAGATTGTACATATCCAATTTATTATATATATGTAATAAGACATAAGTTTATTTGCTTATTTCAGCTTTCTTCACTCGCAAATATTACGACAAAAATACAGTCTTGACGTGTTTTGTCCCTACAACTGACATTCTCAAGAGATGTTACGGGTTTGAGAGCCCGACGTCGAAAGTAGCTTCAAGATTGTATTTTGGTCGTTGTATTTGCTATTAAATAAAGCGGAAATTAGCAAATAAAATTTTTGTTCCATTATGTCGTGTATTTCCACAAAGTAACGGTTGAATCAATAAATTATAGTTATTATATGTTTGAGTTCATAACGTGTTCCAGCGATTGGTTCTAGAAGACATGAATTTACTGTTGCTTACAAGTATTAGCCAGTGGCTCGGAAGCAAATTGATTACGTTTGCAATGCAGTTAACGTTCGACAAAACGCGTACTACGTAACCACGTAAGTGTAACGCGTTCCACTAGTTAAGCAGTTACCGCCTATTACAATTCGCGAGTATCTCTTAACAGTTCAATTGGGTCTTCCTCTATCTAACCAGTTGATCGTAACACTGATCTATGTACTCTTTATTGACGCATCGTATTAATTTTTATCACCAATTCCTGTGGCGCGCGGTATTTTATTTATAGTAGCGAGCGTGCGAGCGCTTTACGCGATATAAAGTGATCACTGTCGTCCATAGACTATATCATCACTAAGAGACTCGCAACTGTTTCATTGACCTATGAAAAAGGAGAGATTCCTACGTTGAAGGTGCTTAAGTTGCATCGGCTCAGTAGAAACTGACGATGACAACTGTGTTGGCATTTGTATTTTGGATTTAAAATATAAACAGACCATTATTATTATTATGGTTGGCGGTATCACTACATATAAATGACCCTACTGGAGTAATCATGTGAACTATAATCAATAAATTTATAAAATTTAGTTCATTAGCTACGACGCGGATACAAATCGTAATAATAAAAATCGTACTGTAACTTTTATAAAATGGTTAAGTGTATTTTGCTTATAATTTATTTATTCACAAATAAAACGATATAATAATTAATTATAGCTTGTTCCGTTATTCTAGTTACATATGCTACAACGCCGTTCATAGTGAAATAATTCAATGTTTACATTACCATTTGGTTGGAGATAAAGATGTTGCTGTGCAACTATACAAGACAATCTCCGGAAACAACTCGCTGCTTATTTATTTATAAAGTAATAAATAGTTATAATATATGCTAAGTAACATATACCGTTACGTAATAAGCGAAAGAAAAAAAATATCTGTAACGAGGCTTTCTTATTTCATATGTATTTGATCAGTGATTAAATATTTAAAATAGTTTTGATTCTGATGTTTACGAGTTAAGCTGGAATTTTAATTATGTCACGCTTTTAACTTATTAACTATGTCCAGAATTTTGATTAATTTCCATTTAGTTTATTTAGTTTAAATATTAAAAGTTAATATTTCAGTATAATAATATATAAATACTGTGTTCAAAGTTAAATTGAAGAAGAAGTTTTATTCAAAACACAATTAAGGAAGTTAGTAAGAAAAAAAGAACAAAGGCTTCCATTTTGTTCAATAACACTGCTAAAGCGCTTATAACTTTCTTAACTTTACACTAACTATATTTTGTAGTTAGCAATGTTCACGAAAATTAAATATTTTGTTTTTTCATATTTTGTAGCTTACAGATATTTATTATTATATTTCATTTTACAATATTTTGAAATGTGCAGTGGATTTTGTGTGTTCTAAATTAAAATTCATGAGAAGAAGAAAGGTGTTCAATATTATCGAATTAAATTTAATTATTTATTGTCCGGTCAAATTTTAGTTCCTGATTTTACTTTTTACATAATAATTCTTATTTAGACTTATCGGATTTAAGGTTTTATGATTGTTATATTAATTATTAGCAAACGTGAAACGTATGAATTTGTAAAAACTATTCGAATTTTTTCACAACTGATTAAACAAGTTTGTTACGATAAATTTTATTTTATGAAAGATATTGCATTCAAGATTGTAACAAAGATTGAAAATGCTTAGATAATTTTAAATGTTAACTTCTTTTTATAATACATGATTACATGATTTCTAAAAACTCACATAAAGATGAATCTTACAAAATTAGACTTTTAATGGAAATTATTGCTTGTAAGATCTTTTATGTTGAAAGATATTTTAAAATATCTTTTAACATGTGATTATTTCACAATTCATTTTAATAAATAATAAGATGATAGAGAGAATAATATTTTTACTTACACTGTCACGGCTTTTCTTTTAGAATATTTATTTAGCCATTTGCACCGAATATAGTTATTGGGTAATAATAAAAAAATATTTCTTAATTAAATAGACACAACACTCGCACGGTTTACATACCATAATTTATTTTTTATGAAGTACAAGTTTACTTAAAGTTTTAGGGATTAACTTTTTAATATTTATATCACCTCGAAGTTTTTTAAACACTTTCTCAGCACTTTATTCATGGTATAACTTTTTTCGAAATTACTGACCACATTTCATACTTTTTTTCTTCGGCGTAGGCATATCGTGTATCCTCATTACCGCTCGCACACACGTCCAACAGAGAGAGAGTTCGCGGGTCGACTGAACAGCTTGCCGGTCAGGTTGGCGCGGCGCACCTGTAGCTTTTAATATTTGAAAATCGAATTATATAATTATAAAGGAAATTTCAAGCGTACTCAAAATTTGAAAGGACGCTTAAGTGTCTTCTATACTTCGTCTTACGCTTTTATAAAAACATAAACTATTTTAAGTCAATATTGTGTCCGTTTTTTTATTATTTCGTTGAGGTGTCTTATAATTTATTTATTATAGTGTAATAGTTTTATCAATAAATTTTTTTTTTTTAATTTCATATTGTGATTGTTGTTGAAATCAATATTTTGAATTCTATATAATTTTTAAATTTGTTTTTCGAATTGCATAAAATCTAGAAATTTGGTTAAGTACATCTGGATATATTGACTTTAATGTTGAGAATGTGTGCGTTTCTTAATTTTATTGTATCAAATACTATATTATTAATAGTATTTTAAACCTTTGCGAAATTATTAAACTTGTACGTAGGTGTATTACATGGACAGAAGTACGGGCATTGGTTTATAAATAAGTTTAATACATATTTCAGATAGAGATATTAATTTATAAAAAAAAAACCGTGAAATTGCTGCCGGGCGGATGGCTGCAATTGTAAGACGACCAGCAGCCGGGTTCTCCAAACGTTGCCGCCACCTTATGACTAGCTGGCGACGAAGAGCGACCCTCAGACGTTATGAGTCCTCCGGGCAAGGTTCCACGCCTAGCCCGCGCGCATCTGCTCTCCGCCAATAGGCCGAGTCCAAGAATTCGTCCTCGAGGTCCCATGGCGGATTACGCCATTACGCTAGCCGCCTCGTAGGAGACGGTGCGGTACGCTCAGGCGCACCTCGTTGCCATGACCCGCTGCGGCCTCCGCAGCAGGGTCCTGTTGCGGGCAATGAGGTCGCCCACCCATATAGGCGCGTCATACAGCGCCATAGACCGCACCATCCCCGCAAACAAACGGCGGCAGGCGGAGTCTGGCTTTCCCGAGTTAGGGAGCAATCCGCTGAGACCGCCAGCGGTGCATACCAACCTGGGAAGGTGGTCGTAAGCCTGCCGACATCGTTATTTATATATATATATT
>DWQX01000756.1:0-36412 GCA_018245475.1 Pharmacophagus antenor
CAGGTGTTCATATTGTTACGTTATCATACGCAGATTTAAAATATTTTGCAAATTATAACCTGTGTACAAAGTGGTCTGAAACTTTTGGCCGGCAGTGTATAACATAAATTTTTACACTAGAACTACCGATGTTGTATATATCTAATTTTACCGACCCGTATTGCATTGTAACTTTTGACTTAGTTTAAAGTTCAGTAGAAGAACGAAGGTTAATAATACCTGATAAGAGTCAAAACTCTGACCTGCAAAGTAAAACTCATATGCTTTGAACAATAAACAAGCTCTTCAAAAAGCGCATGTTGAACCCGTCAAATATAGCATAGCTCTTGTACTACGTACACTGTCGTAAAGATAAAAATAACCTTTAATACGGTGCCGAAGCCCATCTCCTACTTAATAGTCCTCTATGAATATATACAAGGGTCGCCGGAACAAATAAATATACATTTTTATTCCATCCCCGGGTCGGCGACAATCATGTTTAATTTTATTACAATTGTAATTTTATCATGTTTCTGTAATTATCTCTCGAACGAATACGCAATGCATTTACGTAACAGCTTTTATTACAACCGTTTCATGCGAACCATGAGACTAAGTGTGTCGTGGTGGTGGTAATTACAGACCTTTATATCCTACATATATATTGCCACATTAAACAACAGGAAAGTACCGAAACACTTTTTTTTTAAATAGTATTACTTGAAAATACATCGCAGCTAAACTGCCCAAATATAATTATCCACGTATGTAATCCCGAGGGTGATTGATGGTAGATGGAAGAAGAAATAACATAGATAAAAGCAAAATATCGCGTTAAATATCAATATCAATTAATACAATAGAATAAGAAATATTTAAAATTAAATAACAATGTAATAAATTACATACAAATATGAATTAAAGTATTATGTATTCATAATTTAACACTATATTTACCGACACATATTTATGGTTTTCTTTTCGAGTCTGTTGTAATTTTGGGCATGATTATATTTTTTTCCTGTTTTCCAATAAGATGTATAGAACAATATTGTCAGAGTGAGTATAAAAGAATAAAAAAGTCAATAGCATATCAGTATATGAAACTAGGAGTATTTATCAAGGGTTGGTCCGACAAAATGACGGGTACGGTAAATCTAGTGCTAACAGTCTACATTTATGATAACAACAAATATTTATTTATCGTCTTTTTTTTAATACAAACATAGTCTAAATTGACCACAATCTCACCCGATGAAAAGCGAAGATGTAGTATATGACAGTAAACAGCGCTACTTAACAATAAATTTATTATCTTTTACTAATGTTGATGTTTCATAAAAAAATGCTTCCTTCTTTAACCTATTAAATGTGTCATGATAATTTTATACATTCATCTTAATTATGTAAATAAAAAAAAGAATCAACCAGCAAACGTTTGTAAAATACGTTGCAATGAATAATAAAATCATGTAACTTATCGTAAGTTTTACATAACTTGCTAATTGTATCAGAACTGTTGAAAAATGTGTCATTTTATTTTACCAATGACGGATTTATTGGTCAAGACATACAACTGGTTAACGTTATGTATAGGCCAACAGATATAACAACCCTGGCCATTATACTTTGTGAACAATTAACGTCTATCAAGTCACTCTGCCTGGGGGGTATACGGGTGTACTCGGGACGTAATTGCGCTGCGCGGGCGCACGCTCAAGGCGACCGCCACTGCCACCGCAGTGCCGACGGTAAACAATTTCGTTCTTAGCAAATACGGAAAGTAATTCATAAAGCTGTCTCATTATCATCCATTAATACATTAATTGGTAGGCATTTCCGATGTTTAACAGATTAATAAACATTATGTACAGGTCAGTAACAGATTAATAAACTCTATCCTTCATGAACAAACAATGCTGCGTATTGTTTGTTCATTAAGGTCAAACTCCACTGTCAATCAATTGTGCCTTTCTATATAACCAATCGAAAAAAAATTATTCTTAAATTAGACATAGAATCTGTAAATGTTATAAAAAAAATATATGAAAATATTGTACTTCAATAAAACAAAACTAGAAATAGAAATCATATATTAACACGAACTAATTTTGTTTTTCATCTTTTGGTAAAAGAAAAGTAAAAAGCTCTACTGTGTAATGTATAACAAGAAAACAATATGGAAAAATAATTAGATATGAAATAGAGAATATAAGTCATGTATAGGATATGTAAATAACAATAACAATTGTGTGCATATACATATATTAGTGATCACTAATATATACATATATTAGTGATGTTATATAACAAATGTCTAGATACAACTCATCTATATTTAGCTATATGTAATAATTATTCCTGAGATCGTTAGAATACCGTTTCAAATTGTTTATAAGACAGACTGAAACGAATTGTGATCACGTTTCGTATAAGAATACAGATCCCCCAAAAAGTTGTCGCAATGCGCACAGGAAAAGTCTCTGAACACGATTTCGACTTTTTGACACCTGTATGTGACGTGGGACAGCATTCCTGTACGATGTGAAACACGAAGAACAATTCGTATGCTGTGCAAGCTATGCCATTCGCAAAATTCGATCGGAACGAAACATATATTTTTTTTGTTTTGTTATTCGACAACGTTTTTACGTATTATTTAACCCACTTTTAAACTACTTTCTCTATAATTTTCGTTTTGTAAAACATTTATTAAATACGTATCGCCGTGTGCATGATCATGGTGACGTAGTTAAGGGTTCCGTACAAAATATTGAAATAATTAGTGATAAAGTGAACATAAATTGATTTTTAATCAGAATTTGGAGTCTTGAAAATTAAAATGGATATTTTTTCCAACAATCATATCTCTACGTTTTTAAAAAAACAGTTTTTTTTAGAGGTAAAGTAGGTACAAAGTACACTTAACAACGAATTAAATAGATTCATTTAAACACTTTACTATAACCTTTCAAATATTATTTAACAATATTCCTGTTAGTTAGACATAACATTTTAATTAAAATTAGTTAGGGTCCTTCAGATAATCATTTATCTCATTAGGAACAAAAAACTCATCGCACCATTGCTATTTTATTTAAAAAGTAAACAAAATGTTCGTACTAATGAACCTCGATGTTAATAAGATTTATCGAAAATAGGAGTTATTAACTAAGCTGTTAAATTAACGTGAATAGAAATATAAATCATCATCATCCGACAGACGCTCACTGCTGTACATAGGCCTTCCTCAAGGGTCTCCACTAAAATCGGTCTTGTGCTGCCTGCATCCGGCGGTTTCCCGCGACCTTCACCAAATCACCGGTCCACCTTATGGCTGCCAACACTTTGGCTACCAGTATTTGGTAACCACTCGAGGAGCTTTTTATCCCATCAGCCGTCAGTCCTTTAAGGACTAAGCCCTGGGCATTGCCGGAAAGATATATAATAGTTTTCGATTAAACTAAGATAATATGGGTACCGAATTGGAGTTGGCAGAACTTTGTTTACGTTTTCCTAAGATAACACTATGTGGTGTCTATGTAAACAAAATGTAACCTTATTAAAAGTCTGATAAAACATCTACTGGTACACACGATGTATCAGGTGTCTTGAAAAGGTTAAGGCTAGCAATCTTTTATAATGTAATTAAACTATTAAAAAGTGTCAATCGATCCTCATATTTAATAAACAATTGATCATGAAAGTGTTAGCGCACAATTAACCTTTTTCCAATTAGTTTATCTACGGGGCAAGTCTTTATCTTGCTTACACTTCCGCTCATTCGTAGTTTTTGTTCGACATTTAAAATCAACAATCGATCCGCGGGTACTGGAATTAAATAAAGAACTATTTTAGATTTATACACGTTACGTTACTCTTACTTTCTTTGTTTAGTCAAGTAAATATTATATGTGATAACTCCTATCGATAAAGAGTAACATAAAATATAACATAATATTTATGTATCTGTAATTATATGTAATTACTTTTATTATTTATTAAATTACTTTTTTTGGGAAATTGAGTTACCTAGATTAAATACTTAATTGTTACAGAACGTGTTAAGTAAATAATTAAAGATGGTAATTGACCTAATGGTCGAGAAGAAAGTAAAATTTTACAATGATTAAAATTCTTGAGCAATAATAACTATGTTCAAGAAACTGGGTACATAGTTATTGAATTATTTGATGATGTCAAACACATTAACCAGCCAGTATTTCGTTGAGTTTAAATGCAAGCGATCAGTTCATGCGAGGTTAGATCAATCAGGGATCTTCCTATACCACCAATGTTTGCGCTTCGAACAAAGAAGGACTCTCTAATTACTTACCTAAAGCACTAAACAGTCTTCTTAGTCACGACTGTAAGAGTCCCACGTAGTGAATGCAAATACGTTTCTCTATTTAATAAAAATAATTACATTATTTATTTCATTCATCGATAATGTAAAATATCATAATTCATCAATAATAAAGTTATCAGTTTTAATTTCAATAAAATTAGTCATTAAAATAAAATATCATAATAAAAGGTTATCTTATACTGACGAAGACGGGAACAAAAAATTATATTTAAAATAAATATACAAGAATTCTCGATGTAATTATGACATAAAAGCAAACCACTTAATAATTTATCAATATTCAACTTTCATTTACCACTCATTTTTACCAATCTCTACTGAAGTGCCGACATTAAAAAAATAAAACATGTAATTTGCATTAATTTGATAATAACGACTTCCTGTTATGAAGCGGAAGTTGCGTTCATCAACTAAAGAGTCAAAAGTTATCATCTCATTTGACCCTAAAATGCATGATTCAAGATCAAGATATGCACCAATATCGACAACTGCATGGTGAATAAAAAGTATTGGCGAACCAGATTGGTATTTATCGAAATCAATGTGTGGAAATAAACTCTCACTCTGAAAACAATGGCATACCCTGTCAGGTCGATCGAACAAATGTAAGTTAATTAGTTCCCCAAATAATTTTATATAACTATATCGATCGTATCTTGCGTACGAATATCTCGGAACAAAAAAAAAATCTGATCCGGATTCCAATTTCTCAGAACAAAATTTTTAATTAAACCCGACGTACCGTGTTCCTTTTATCTGTCTCGAAAACAATGAAGCCAACAATTACAAAAGGCGCTCGTGGGTCTTACGGGACTTGAAAGAATAAAAAGTATACGAAAAGTCGACCCAAATTGCCGCTTTTTGTGCCGAACAGGTCCAATAACGGCCGAAATTTGCCGAAAGCAAAGTACATTTTCGGGTCAATTTGATTTATCTGCAGTTTGATACAGTTCCGCTTACTTTCTTGTTCGACAGTGTGACATGGATTGATGACTCATGGGAAATGAAAGCATGCTGATGGGCACATTAACTTACAACTGAAACATCTTACGGTAAGTGTATCAACGTTGTAACAAGGTTAATTAGACGAAAGGGTATGCTTTGATAGTTTGGTTTAAAGACGTTAAAGTCAGAGGTGTGGCTGTAGGGCAGCCTTACTTATACTTAAATAGACATCTACATTTTAAAACATCATTATATAATTTGATTTTTCTCCTTTTTATGATGTGGAATATTTATAATTTATGAATTTTATTGTACCTTATTGTTTAATACGTACATTGCAATACCGTGTTTAAAACGCCTTGTACGTGTTCCACTATATATATTTAAAATGTGCTATTTAACCGGAGTTCCGTGGTGTACCTACCTTAAGACAGGGTTACCTTGACTATAAACTAATGACGTACTATATAACAAGATTGTAGACAAAAATCATGGTTTCGTGCCGCCATAATAATAATTTCAGTACAAGGTCTAAAACGCCCTGTACCGCAAGAATGGAAAGTACATATCAATGCAATGAACATGTTAATTAGGATATGCCAGATTTTTCAACAGTAAAGGTTAAAATAACTAGAGTAATTACTTTGGAAACACAGAAATTGGCATTAACTGAATTTATTTTCAAATTAATTTAAAACAAAATCATAGTGAACACTGTTTCAGTGCAATTCCAAGACTGTAATTGCAGGCCTTTGAGCATTGTCTAAAATGTCATACGAAGGAGTTATAAGTGTTCTTATTTCTTGCAATTTGTCAGCGGAACGAGATTTTGAACTCGTTTTAATTGCCAATCGCTGAAATTTAGGGTTGTGTGTTATTGAGCACTGAATTACTGTAATTTATAAAATGATGTGATTTCCGTTTCTGGAATACGTTTACTGTAATGCTAACGATTTAATGTTCATTAATTCGAACCTTTAGTTAATCATTTTAATTTTTATCCATTTACCTTCTCTTTTTCTATATCAGTTTATTAACGTACGTATCTTATTATTTCTCGATGATTCATGACAGATTCAAAGATAATTTCCATACGTTATGTGGATCAGCCGCTTTTTCTCCATTATCTCGATTATTTAGTTTATCAAGCTAGTCAAGGTCGCACAAAAACAGAAGATCATTTGAAGAGAATTTGTTTAAATACACTGAAAGTCGAGAGTAATGTTTAGCAGTACATAGCAAATGACAAAAATAATGCCATATTACAATTGCCATACTTTAGACGTAATTATTTAAAATTTCTTCAAACCTTTGAATACAGTGGGCGCATATAGGCGTTTAATATAAATAGGCTTGCTGATACTGGTTGTTGGATATTTATATTAATTCGATTAAGTGAAATAAATTTTGTTCTGAAGCAGTGTAGGTAGTGCAGTTTTATTTTTATATTAAAAATTCATTCCTACACAAAAGTTACATATAGTTACATAATTAATTAGACGCAGTGATAGGGTAATAAAAAAGTCGATTAAAATCTTTCAATAAGTATTACATAATATTTGTGACATGAACCATAACTGTGCTTATAAAATATGAAATGGGAAGAAGGATATCCTTAAAAATTATAAACGATTACATAATTTACACAAAACACTTTATAACTTTACTAGGAGTGTCTAATAACGAGTAACTCTACAGATCCACACACCCTATTTTTAAACTATGAAATCGCTTTATTTAGGACAACGTAATTTGAAAATAGAATTTCTAATCACAGATAACACAAAGGGTACGTGAATGTAATATAACTCTATAACAAAATATTTCTAAGACATCCTACGAATTATTTTGCCGCTATTGAAGGATCGGCTATTTTATTTTTGTTAACCGCGCGCGCGGTATAAATGAATAAAGCTATCAATAGTCGTTCCATTGATAAATAGATAGAAAAGACGGCGGGAGCGTATTAAGTAATGGAAAGCTGAATTTATATACTTAAATAGTGTGGGAACGTTCCATTCTTCGGGTAGAAGTCTCGATGAAAGGATTAAAAAGTTAAAAATATTATTACTGTTATTCGTTTATGCTGATAGCAATGGAAAGGACTGTGCTCGGGGTTTCATTTCGCAATCAAATTAGAAATTAGGAGATTCGTAGAACTAAAGCCGCTGACATAGCCCAAAGGATTGCTAATCTTAAGTGACAATGAGCAGGACATATTGCTCGAAGGATTGTTGACCATTGAAGCAGTAAAGTCCTCCAGTTACGACCACGTACTGGTAGACCCAGTGTAGGCAGGCAACGCACAAAGTGGACCGACGATCTGGTGAAGGTCGCGGGAAACCGCTGGATGTGGGCAGCATAGGACCAAGCGATGAGGAGATCCTTAGGCCGATATCCAGCAATGAGCGTCTACCGGCTGATGGTGATGTTTATAAAGATTCTTAACATAAATGTTTCCAGAACAAATTATCGGCTAATTCAAGTAATTTTAACTGTTATTGGATTATAATCTTATGTGAACATGAAATTACCCGACATCAGAGCATGAAGTAACATTCGTTATGATGATGAGCAAAATAGCTTTAACTTATAGCTATAGCTCACCCAGTGTTGTGGCTGTCCATGTGCCACAGTAATCACTTACTATCACGTGAACCGGTCTCTCGTTTGCCTATCCTAACCACAAAACAAAAAAAATCCATTAACAAAAATGAAGAGACGATGAAAATAGATTCAAAAATGAATACATTTATTCATTAATACAAAATCAGTATCCTGTAAATATGATATCCTGCAAAATGGCGTTGTTAAGTAGTCGTAAAATTGTTTAAATGAATTCAATGAAAAACAGTCAAAATGACTGCTGAATGAAAAACATTTGAGAAGAGTTTTCACACAGGTTCTGAATTTTATGATCTATATTTGTGTGTTTATAGTGCACATTGTTTTAGTTTCATTTCACATCACCTTTTAAAATTTTATAAAATAAACTTTACTTAAATTGTTAATGTAATAAATCAAATTGAGATTTGAGGAATAATACAAATTGAATTTTATTTAAATCACATACAAATTTTTTTTCCATTTCAATATTCATGCATCCAGTAGTGTTTCTACGCATTACGCAGAATCACCCATCCTGTCAATCAATTAGGATATCAATCAAAAAGTTTCAAAACAAATTTTGCCAATATCCCCCTTGTACGCCCTTTTTGAGCAATTCTACTGCGGATATGATTTAAATTGGCTTAAGGAACAAATATGAAGGAACAGTATACTTTTGTAATGGAACTTCTATTGGCGTAGGATGTACTTATACTGGATGACGTTGGTTTTGAAGTTAGGCGCTATGCTTGTGCCTGTTTTAAATAAAACTTTTAGAGACAAAGTTCTTGGTTTGCCCCAGTGGCGTAGTCGTTAACTGTTTGCCTTATAACGCGACAATCTCTGATTTGATTTCCAGTCCACAAGTGCAGTGGAGTATAGATGGAAGTAGGGTTTAACAAATCCGCCAGGGTAGCTACCACCGTCAATTTCAATCTGCCGTAATCTCAGCATTGTTGTGTTCAACAGTATATGTGAAAGCCAGAAGTACTCTGGCCTCATTGTCACTTAACATCAGATGAAATCAGGTCAAGCGTTAACCCATAACCGATGAAATAAAAAAACTGTTAAGCTTTAAAAATATCGGTGGCACAGTTAACCGTCTTGTAACACCGGTCATACTTTCGGATCCGGACACATATCCGCGGAGTTTGGATGGTTGTACAGTTTTAGATATTCAAAAATCACTAAGTGACATTACACGTATTCTTAGTTTCTATATAAACTTCAAGTTTAGTTTTTTTGTTATGTCAGTGTTCGATCTTCGCAATAAAAAAAAACTGACAAATATAATTAAAGCAACTATCGAAACCGACCAGTAAAAAGTTCTGCGTGTACGTACATATATAAATGGCCAAATAAAAGTTGGACACGCACCGCAAAGGTTTCCGTAACATAAAGGCCAATATTTTTTTTTTTCGTAAGTTTATTTTATACTTATTATTTGTTTGTTTTAGTGGCTATAAAAATACACAATTTGAGTATGAGATAGAACCCGCTGACAGGCAGACGTTTTCGTATGTCACCCTTTGAATATCGAACCTTAAAAAGGAACAAAAATAGATACGCGTCGAGCCGAAAAACACTTTCTTATCGCTGGTAAGAAGCACTAAATTCATCAATCAATCATGCGTTAACTTATTTACCATATTTGTCATATTAACACTGCAAAAACAACACTAGTACGAGTACGAAAAAAAAATTAATGTGTCCAATTTAAAAAGGGAACGGATTTTCACTTCGGACAGTAATACTTGTATGTGTTTTTCCAATCGATCATTTATGCTTGCAACCCACTTCAACTGAGCATTTAAATTATAATACGGTCGGTTCTCTAAAGCAGTTCGTTTTACATATTACATTATTAACTTACCGTATATAGTTAGCGTACGGTGTGACTGGTTGCGATATAAGAACGATTTTACGATTTACGTTCGACGACCGAAGTCGACGGGTTGCTCTGCAATAAATAAATAGAAATGTGACGCAATAAAAGTCGCTAATGGAAACAATTACTATATTTTAATAAATAGATGATGATTTCACGTTATGAAAAGTTGTTAACCGATTACTTTGTAAAGCGAAGACTTGACTTCGATCCAGGGTATACGTTGAATGGTAGTGTTTGGATGTTAATATACGTGTTAAGGTTTCTCGAAATCGTCTACCCAGCTACCACTTTTAACATTAGATTTACCGACATATTTTTATTGTTTTTTTTTGTATCTGTATTAGTTTTGTGCATAATTGCATTCATATTTTTCCTGTTTCGCAATAAAATATATAGAACAATGTTGCCAGAGGCGGTATATAAAAATAAATATATCAAACGCATATCAGTATACGTAACTTCTTATATAGGGATCGTCCAATCAAAATGACTGGTCTAGTAAATCTAGTGTTAAAGCCGGCATGCTGCCATATGCCAGTGTAAAAGCGAAAGAGCGAGTTTCACCGTCTAGGGCATCACTATCATTTAACATTATGTGAAGAGAAGTGTTAGCCAAATGCCGGTAAAAGGAAAACCTCAATGTCTTACGCTAAAAAAAGAAAGTATCTTGATATTTACATTACCAGTAATCAAATTTCGAATACGATCAGTTACTTATAAGCATTTAAATCTGTCGATACATGCGGAACAGTTTAGTCGCTTCGAACAATCGTCAATTCAATTCTCATTAACTCCCGCCTACGGGTAACGAGTCGCGGCGGAAATTCTTCGGCAGCCGTGTGGATTGTGGGAGAGCGACGGAAATAGGCCGGATTGGCGTTCACCGGCGCGCTTGTTACACACAATCGCGCCATGTACTGGCTTAAGTGACGTTAGCGGTGTGGACAGGGTGCGCGGAGAGGGAGGGGGGTTTAAGTGAGGGGATGTTGGAGAAGCTATGATGCGATTTGTGAATTACAATAATTTCGTGAACGTCGATGTTGTTACTATCGACAATCTAATTGATTTGTAGAATATCAAAGAAACAATGATAAAATAATCCGAATAACATACCGTCATCGTGTTGTAAATTTTCCACTACAACAGCATTGCACTGTTCCGGCAGTCAAACACATGAGAGTTCCATT
Source organism: Pharmacophagus antenor (assembly GCA_018245475.1). NCBI lineage: Eukaryota > Metazoa > Arthropoda > Insecta > Lepidoptera > Papilionidae > Pharmacophagus > Pharmacophagus antenor. The sequence continues at coordinate 10,982 of DWQX01000756.1, forward strand.
TATTCCCGTTATGAGAGATTCGTTATTACTTAATATCATCAAAAATTACGTTTAATTGTTAGACTGTTTATAAAAAATAAGGCAATATAGATAATACGCAATTATAATATAGCAAATACACCAGAATAAGATTTTCTTCTACCTATTTATCTAAAAAGAAACTAGTTGATATACTGATATAATATAAAAAAACTGGCTGTTTCATGCTGAGTTATCGCACGTCAAGAAAGCAAGAATAATAAATTCGGATCAAATTCACAGTGTTGCGTACCATAAACGCGAAAAAATTTACGTTTTTTGTGAGTATTATTTTCATTGTTGTAGTAGCAACAGTAGAAACGGAAAATCTGACAAAAGTAAAATTTACTAATAAGATTTATGAGATAGAACTCGCTGATAGAGACAGACAGCCAGACGGATGGCCAAGGCTTAGTGATAGGTTTGGGTTTGTAACCCTTTGTGTACGGAACCCTAAAATGCACCTTAGCAAGATAATAGACATAATGGCGTGTATTACGTCATCCATTTAGTGAGGTAACCATATTTTCATTAAAGGTTATCAGATTTACAATAATTCGCTTCACTAGAACATTAAATCTAACAACGCTTCCTTAAAGATCTCTTATGTAACCTTTAATAACCTCGACAATTTAAAATTTAATACACTTCAATGATAAATTTTAAATATGACACGCTTGTTATTTCATTTCGCTTCATTAAATACCATATTTGCACAATAACGAACATTTAAATCTCTAAATAAGTATTAAGTCACACTTCGAATGCGAAAGCTGTAAAAAAAAAGGCAAACGAAACAATCGTTACCTACCGCGCGGCCCTAAATTAGTTGCTATGGAAACCATAAAGTATCAAAAGGCATGCTCATTAGGCGTTAAAGGAAAGGCGTCAGAACTCTGTTTGTTTAAACGCCAGTAAATAATCACAACAAAGTCGATAACAAGTCAGAATTACGACATTGTCGGCTCACATCTTAAATAAACTCTCGCTGCACGCTTTGAAATATTCAGACAAGATTTGGTACGCAAAAACTATCGAATCTCATATACGGTCAGTTGAAACTGTAGTTTTATGTTATACAAAAATAGCCAATTATCAGACTTTAATGTCACGGACTTCAACATTATAAAAAGTTTAACTTACTTGTCAAACCTCTACGTGTCAAAAACTTTATAAGCGGCTAGTATGTGAATAACACTTAAAAAGATTACACAAATTTATCTAACGTCAAAAACATTTTAAAAAACGCTGATTTTTTTCTAACGATGTATGCTTTTCGAACTTTTTTGTAAAATGAAGCTATGATAGGTGTGTCTTCAATTTTACTGAACACTTATTTAACTATTTGAACACAATCTTACACTATAAGCCTTTTTGATCAGTAATGAGTTAACATTTGACCTTAATTTAATATGAAGTAACAGTTAGGCCCTTGATGGCGAGCATGCTCGACCTGAACGCATCCCGGAACCGAACCCGAGAACTACGTCTTTAGAGATGTAAAAATAAAATGTATTTAATTCAATAAATCGAAAATTAATTTGCCAATTTCCTTATTGTTTAATCGCAAATACTACGACTTAAATACAACCAATTATTTAATTTTAAAATCAAATAAATAAAAAAAATGAAGGAAAGTTTGTGCATTCATAAGTCTATGTCCACATGCGTTGTATTTTTGAGTTACACTACTGGCTGTCTCGCAAATCCGTCCGTTATTAGTTATCGAGGCATCGTTTGTTGTCGAGTAATAACGATTTTAAAAATAACGCCCCAAGGATGCGCAGGCGCAGTTCTTTTGGCTTGTTTCTGATTTCCAATCAGCTCATGTTAACCCACATTGACCTTAGGCTATTTGTCTATAAAAGAAGTGAAAGTAAAACCTTTAAATCTCACTATTACTAATAAAACTAATCAGCATTATTTCTTTTTCATAGTTAATATATACATATTTTGTCAAATATATAAATAGTGTACAATATATATGTTACTACATATATTGCATCCAAATACTGTAGAATACAATAGTCCTTAAAGTTAAATAGGTGCATATTAATCCAGATTTAAGATCAATTGACTGTGGCCGTGCCGTAGTGGTTTACCGGCGGGCCTTGTAACGCAGAGGTCGCGGGTTCGATTCCTGTGCAACAGGTGTAGTGGAGTCTGGATGGTGGATGTGCCCGCCTGGGTAGATGTTACCCTCAATGTTAATCTGCCGCCATAAAAGCGTTGTGTTCCAGCAGTCGTACAAATGAAGTATATTGGACGAATACGCATCTCCATCTACGGCCTAATTGTCACTTCGCATCAGGTGAGATCGAGGTCAAGTGTTTGCCTATCGCTGATAAAAAAATTATTACAATATGGACTATTATCGCGTTTTCTACTCATTTTTTAAGTACATAAATTTGAATTTTACAGAAGTGTGCAAACTTGCGGTAATCAAATACAAGTCGATGAACCGTGTTTGTCTTTTCTGACAATGTATAGTATATAATGCTACTAAACGTTTGTACAATTTACCACAAAGAAATTGAAATGAAGTAACTTATCATAATACTCCTTACATAACGTGTCAATAACATCAAAACTGTTGAATAATGTTTTTTTTTCCACTAATCGTAATATTTCAACAATGAGGGATATAGTCATCCAAACACTAAACCGGTTATTAGTTATTAGTCTGCGGGCTGATTGAATCGCAATAGCTTAAATTGAGCCTCTAATTATGTACAATAAAATATTCTGTAGACGAGACCTCATACCCGCTGACAAATTAATGCAATATCTAAGTTACGACCCCGCTTTTAACGTTGGCAACGACCTGTTAAGTTTAAACCGCTTTTACAGTTAACGGTAACGCAGTGTTAATGCGCCACGAAAGCGATCGTATTATGCGATGTAATTATATGTATGCATACATTTTGTGCTCTAAATTAACAACACCTGTACTCTTTAAGTCTGTTGTGTAAAGAAAGAGAAGCGAAAGCTAAGATGATGCAAGCTTTTCTTAATCAATAATAAAAACACTTGACCGCTCATTCACATGATGGTAAGTGACAATAAAGCCGTCATGGTGAACTACCCTCACCCAGCATACTCTAGCTGCTACATATATGACTGCCGGAACATAGCAATACATAGGCATCGAAAAATTTATCTCCGTCTAACGTGTTAGAATTCAAACAATTCGTTCAAACGGTAAATTTAAGTATAAAGCAAAAAATATTACCAAGAAAATAATCAAAAACAATAAACAAAAGATTTTTGTTAATGTCTTGAGTAATTAAATACGACTTCAATATTATGTGTCTGATATATTTATTTTTTCTGACGGAAAAGATACAGAAAAAAAATTAACTTTATAAACATCTGTCATTATTAAATAACACAAATCATGGAAGGTGGTACTTTTACATTATGTATATAATATTACATCTACAGCACAGCAAACTTCTTTAACTGGACCGTGCGGTCTAAAATGACCACCCGATTGTGTCGGCTCATAAATATTTTTTTTCGAAAGATGATTTATATGTCAGGCAGGTCTAATTATTTGGGCCGTGCCTTTTTGAGATCAGCGTTTTTTTTTTCTTTTCGTCTCGAATCTGTGAAAACAAAAAGGCGATACCGAGAATTGTACGTATAATCATGCATTTAACAACGCGTATAGTAATTGTGGGTACTCGTGAGTGTAACGTTGTACGCGCAGGCATATTTTTGGGATTCCGTACCCAAACGGTGATTATCGGAACCCTATCACTGTTACTTCACCGTCTGCAGGCTCTATCTCATGAATCGTAATAGGTAGATAGTTGTTTCTATTGTCGTTACTACAGTAAATAATAAAAACAAAATAATAATAACGATAACCGTGATTTTATTCGTGCTTATGGTGAGGAACGCTTCTTGGTGCGGGTACGACTCGCACATGACCGTTTATTTATTTATTTATTTTTTTAATGAAAGAAAGCGATCCGTGACGGGAATTAAACGGCCAATGGAAATTATGGTTACACGAAATGAGATTGTCACAATAATGGCCGAAACGGGCAGGATGCAAATTGCGATAGTCTACAAAACCAGTTCAAGCGATGTTTTATTTTTTTGTAATCAAGAATGGACTAATACTTGACTTCTATATCACTTTACGTAAATTACATATGTTAATGAAACGTATTCGCACAGAATACTCAAAAAAAACCAAACCACCATCCCAGTCTCCTACTCATGTGATGAAAGATTACACATCTTCTCCACAACCTGGTTCAGCAAAGTGATGTATTTATGTAAGTATAGTCTAATGACATACGCTGACTGCCTGCGTGGCGCAGTTGTTCTCGGCTTGTCTTATTACGCGGAGGTCCCGGGTTCGATCCCCGGGTCACACGAATAGTAAACACGGAGACACGGATGGATAGGGTTTTTGGAACCCGCCTGGCTGGCTTCGATCATCAATATCAATCTGCCGCCCTGATAGTTCCTAATAGGTCCTTTGTAGTATTCCGGCAGTCGTACAGATTACAGCCAGAAGTATTCTGGGCGCTACCGCTTCTCCATCGTTACTTAACATCAGATGAAATCGTGCTTGTTTTAGCCTATAACCGATAAAAAATGTCAAGAGTCGTCTACTACAATTTATATATATTATATATTGTTATATAGATTTATAGTAACAGTAATTAAATCCGGAATGTTAAGTTTTAATAAAGGTGATAAGAAGTGAAACGAAATATCTCGTAGAGTTCGCGTTCGCTGGTTACGAGGTACTGTTGCTGCTTACTATATATCATGGCGAGTAACAATATTGCCGGGTACATCTCTAAGCCATTATGCGCCGGTTCACATCTTAATCTAAAGGTTAACCGTATGTCTGTTACTGTCAGTGGTCGCGCCCCGCTGCGCTGCGCCTGCGCCTCTACACTTATTCCCGGGTGCAAGCCACAAACTATTGTATATTTAAAAACGTTTCAAGTTTTTTGTTGAAGCATTTACCATTTATTACGATCAGTTCGTTCGCGTGAACTTTGCCTCATTACGTCATATTTCGTATAAATGCTTTCTTACCCTACTTTTCAAAAGCCGATATTTAAGCCCTAATGTACAGCAAAGGTGGTAAATTATAATTAACACAGTCTTAACACGGACGCAAATATGTAGTAGGGAAATTAATTGCATAAAATAATGTTTTATAAGTTAGGTGTGTATTTAAGTGTTCGGGCTTGCTATCCACGTAAATACGACTAAATTATTCATTCATTTATATAAATTGACAATATAGCACAATTTCATTCATTTATTAACTTGTTGATTTTTTGGATCGCGGAGTGGAAAAAAAAAACGTAATTAACTGCATTCAATCGTGACGTAACTTATCAATAATATTTATGTTACAAATAATCGAAAAACATTTTGATGATAAATAATTTTGAAACTTGTTAAATTTTTTCGATTTATGTTTTTTTTAATATAACATCGTAATATTATATTTAATTTAAAGTTATCAATGTGTAAAAAATAAAAGTTATCAATGTTTTCGTTATGTTCATTTCAAATGTTTCATATACAAAATAATATATTTGTAATATTAATTTAATCATAATAAATTTGTCCCCCGCTTTAATGCAACCACTAAATCCGTGACTGCTTGAGAATGTGTCATGACCATTATTTAATTGGATAAGAAATTAAGACGTTCCCCCAGCCCTCCACACTGTAGCCTATTTTATCACCTGATTTCCGGTACCGCAAAGTGTTAACGGTGCCAAAGTTATTACCACAAATAATTGTTAAAAAAAAAACTTATAACATTTCAGACATTTTGTAATGGAGCTTCACACGCAAACGTGTTAACAAGCTCTCGTGTCTTTTATCTCAATTGGGGTGGACAGTGATCAATTACGCGAGGAAGCAAAGGCAAAAATAAAAGTTCGCACGGTAATCCAAGAGCAGCATAAAGTCATTTACAAATTAAAAATGTATCTCCGGACTGATAAGGCGATAACAACTGAAAAATATTTCGTTTAATAAAAAGCATGTATACAGAAAATGTTTTAATTAACCGACGTCTAGAAGGAGATTCCAAATTTTTATGCATTTTTTATTTCGATAGCACAAAACTATTTACGAAGTGATCTTATTCTTTTTTTACTAGAGAGATTGAAGGAGATAAAATATATAGAAATAATTCCTACCATAAGTTTGGGAACATAGATATTGTAAATTAGGAACAAGTTAATTCTTGATGAATCTCTACAATTTATTGGAAATGAGGTAATAAAAATAGATATAGATAGATAATTTAACCCTAAATAAGGAAATAAGAAAAAAATAATTTTGTACCTGTCTATAATTTCAATTCATACTTTGTATTTTAAAGTCTATATTTATAGTCTGGTCTTATTATTGGAAAAAATAATACAATTCATTATATCTTATTACATAAATCTAAGCGATAATAAGTTACATCTACATAGGATGTCGATAATATCTAATTACTCTGGACCACACAGTAAAGGAACGTAATGTTTTATTATCTATGCTAGCAAAGTTTTTATTTACATGTTCATCATGGACACAAAGGCCTAACTATGTACAGATTTGTTGTAGCACGATAAAATTATTTAACTCAAATACAACATAAAACTCACCCCCTGCAACAATATTATTTGAAATGTTAAAACTTACCGTATGCGCAAGTTCCTACAGATTAATAAAGTTAATCTTCTTTATTTATTCCATATTATTCAAATTTTTTAGTTTTAAAAGCATTGTTATTATATTTTTATAGTTTGTAGAGATTAATAGAGATAAATCATTATATAGATCATAACATAATTAAAAATAATTCATTTAAGTGAATAGACGATCAATAACTATTTTACACTAAAGTTTTTGAAAAATATTGTAATAACCTAACACATCCTTGTCCTAAAATAGTACCAGGCTCTCGTCTATTTATCTCTAAGATTTTTAGTTATGAAGAGAGAATGAATAAAAACATATAAATTTTTTCTACAGAATCGGTACTACAATACCGATTCTTGAATTATAATTCTTATGACATGCGTTCGTTGATTTAATGGATAGTACATCTAGTTAAAGGTTTACTCCTAACTAAGGAAATTAATTGTTCTTAAGGCGCCTCTCTGACAAGCAAAAGTAGGCAATTTAACAAATAAAGTAATTTGATTCTATTCGCATGCAAACACGTATGTATACCAGGGTTTGTTAAAACTCGTCTTCCGGTGAACATTAAAGTAATTTCGTCGCTTCGTTGAAATGACTATACAAGTTCACAATTATAAAAGTAGCGCTACGAACTCTTGTAACTTGAGCCGTAACGTTATAATTTGTTCAACTAAATTGTCTGTAAAACTTACGCATAGAACGTAATGTTTAATAACTTGTGCCATGGGAGGCTGGTTTGTAATTGTGAGCTTGTTTCGTGCAACGAGAGTTTAGAACAAATAACCTTTTGTACGTAACCGGTGTGGCATTACAAGGGCTCCTTTAAACAAGGCATCACGAGCCATGAGAGCATTGTCACGAGGCGTCCAAAGATAAATCTCGAGCGCTGGCTTGTAACATAACACTGGTATGAAGACGTTTGGCACGGTTAATTCATACATTTCTTCATGACATTGGCGTAACATCTGTATATTAAAGCATTGAATAGTGAATAACTTATGAATGTTTTCAAAAGGTATTTAGCGAAGATTTTTATGACTTTCTTTACCCAAAACTTTAACTTATTTAATTTATTTACTATTAAAAATATACAATACTTCTTAGTTTTATAAACCGTGCGTAAATGTGTGTGAAACTTGTACATTCTCTCAAAACAGAAATACCTTAAGAAAAAAAAAGCATTCTTAACTTAATTATCAATATGCGTTCTATTTATTTACTGAAAATCGAACACAGACAGCAAAATATGATAACACTTGAGAAATATTAATTTTCTTTTTAACGATTTCATTTAATCATTTGTAATTGTATTTTATTCAATAAGTTTCATGTAGTGTTCTAGTGCGTTTTATGCTATAACTTAATTTCTGCTCTTAGTTTGTATTCTGTATTATAATAATTTAGTGTTAGTCGATCTTTCTGAGGAAGTAAGCTTAGAGTTTAATTCTTTTTCTAAGCCTATAGATCAAAACAATACAGTTCAGCAAATTTATTTGCATACTTTATGTACGTCAGGTTAGACAGTTATTATCATTATTAGTTAATAGTTTCTTTTTTATTTCAAAACTTACTCTTTAATGATGGTAATAAAAAAAATAACAGTTCAACCATTTAAAGATCATCACCTCGTTTAGTTCTAGTTTTACTTTAAAAAGTGTATAATTTTTATAAAACAATAAATATACACCATCTGCATAGGGTGAAAGTAACAATTAATTTTTTTATTCACATTGCTCCGCACACCAAACCTAAAATGCTTATGAAGAACGGAAGATGACGGTGCGAATTCGCCCCGTGATAGTTATAGGCAGTGACGTCACGAGCCAGTAATGCCCGACTGTTATCCGCGCGTGACACGCACGCTCCCTATTACACTCACTGACAAAAAAGTAACACCGACAATTTAAAAATAAATTTCGATCCTAGAGTGGGCACCCACTGTCCGCGGCGAACTAACCGTTAAAGTTGTAATATCGTAAAAATGTAACTATTAATACTAATACTACTAACTTCTGGTAAATGTGCTTTTGAATAACTGTATTTGACCGACGAAATTGGTCAATGATAATTTGTTTGTTAAACTTGAATCATTCATTAATAATACATAAATAAAATACATCAATAACATATTACCTTTAGCATATTTTTCATGCCACCAATTTTTGAAATCCGAAATTAAAGCATATTTTTTAAATTAGTTTTAATTTTTATCACTATGCATTTTTTATTATTAATATGAGATAACAGATAACAAAGGAAGGCCATCTATAATTTTCTGATTTTCATATGAATAGCTCACATAATTTAAGATTCGTGCGCGGACTAATTTGAGCACAAAACTTAATTTGGGACTCATGTCACATTATATTAACAATAACATTAAGGAGAAATGAGAATATAAACTTGTTGTAAATAATGTACTAGTTATTTCTATTATTACATTTATTATGTTGTTATTGGTAATTTATAAATCATAACTACAATATATGATATAGATACAGATTTGCTTTACATACGTATATACATATTCGCGCCATCTAAAATATCATTTATTACATAAAATAACAAGCTAATATTACAGAATAGATAATTATATTATACAATTTTTTTTATTCATACCAAACCATTTTCTTTGCTGCCAACTGTACACCGTTTTAGAGAGAAAATAGTCTTACCCCCATTATCCGCTGCTGACAATAATTCCCCGTCTCACACTTCGCACAATTTTCTGTCTCCGTTATACAATATTATGCGGAAGGAAAGCACGATAAATATTCCAAGTCTGACCTAGTGAATATGTAACAAGACCTTAAAAAGACAATAAATTGCAGTGAAACTTACTTACGTAATAGTGATAGGGATATTTTACAGAAAACTATTTCCAATAAAATGGGTGAAGAGCTCTGTAAATAGTTTTAATAACTAAGCTAATAAAGTAAGACAAAAAATTCGTAAAATTTTCACCTATGGCCTGACACGACATAAATTTCACATATTTAATGACCACGAAACCGTACATGGTAGAAGCGTTCTCACCTAGAATACTCTGGCTCATATATGCATGAATGTCAGAACACAGCAACGCTGTTATGGCAGCAGTTATACATTGAATGTTCTAAATAGCGAAACAGGTTCGAAAATATTCCATAATTCCAAATCCATTTCACAAAGAACGAGCAAACTTTAACTTTTGATTAGATAAGGTGCTTAATGGTTGAATAATTATTGTTTGTATTATTTTTATCTATCATGATAGCAATGTAGCATAATTGCATTTACAATAAGAACAATATTGAAACTATAAAAATTTCTTCGCTCTCGAATAAAGCTGTCCACGTGTGAACAGCAATCCGATCTAGTTAACTGAAATGATCGTGATAGGATTATGCGCATCGTACGTTACCACAATTTATTGTCTCCGTCCCGCTCTAGCATTGTTGGCCCCGCGAGCGTGTGTCCCATTGCGGGTCATTACAGAGATTGCAACGCTCGTGACGGATCCGTCGCGTACGTGTACCGGCCGCACTAGAATCACAGTCATTACGTAGGCGATACACTCGTGATTTGATAATGGATAATGGTTTGACGCGATGCATCGAAAACACTCGGAGAAACGAAAGCTTTTTTTTAAACACCTACTCGATAAAACACGAGTTATAACTTTTACACTTACATGTATGTTAGATCGTAAAACCGTAATTCTTAAAACACCGATTAAATTTAGTATTTTTTTGTTTTAAAAATATTTTTTTAAAACTTTAAATGCTGGTAGACCAACATGTGGAATTAACACAAATAGATGGAATGTACACGAAATTTAAATCGATGAGTGTATAGAGAAATAAAGGACGTAGGAACGGAGGTGAATGCCGATGATCGGATATGAATAGAATTTCATTGGAGATAGGTGATAGAAGACTGCAAACACGATAAGATGATTAGTTTAAATAAAAAAAATTACAAATATACAAGACAATTTTATTAACCCTGTGAAACATGTGACAACTTTGTTCACAGGGTTAATAAAGTTGTCACATTTATAATAATTTATCGAAATCTGAAACAAGCCCTATTCTTTAGAATGTCTTTTCAAATTATGTTCAATAAAATTCGCAGCGAGACTGAAAACAAAAATATTTTTGTGTTTTCTACTTAAAAGCTTTAGTCCAATTTCATACTATTTAATTCGACCTAGAAATTATTTTATTCTCATTTTATTGTACTTAAATGTATATAATTATCGATAATTATATACATTTCACATAACGCATTTAAGAAGTCGATATCATTTTTACGGTAATTACCAAAATTACACCTTTATTTTTTGGTACTCTCTATAATTAAGTTAATACTTAAAAGTTATTAACGTACATAAACGGTTAAAATGTTTACGGAATTAACCCGTATTGTGTTATTTATATCTATTAACTTTAAAGATTTTAAATGGTCTACTTTTACATGAATCTAAAGCATTTGTAGATTTCATTAAAATAAATAATACTTACAACAAAGTAATTCCAATGATTATGCTAAAATTTAACTACGTGTTGGCACATTGTTATAAAGAGGCTTAACATTAGGATGGGCGCCCATACGGAATGTTCCGGCTTTTATAATTTGTCAACCTGAATATTGCAACGCTGTTATTGCGGTAGATAAACAATATGAGGTGGTTAGTTAGTTGGATGCAAAGAAATGCTCACCAAACAAACTTTACAATTAACTTGGATCCGTGCATCGAGGCAAGGCTAACCTTTATATAATCAGAAATAAAATGGAAGCCTTAACTCATGGCCAATAAAAAACAATTTCTGTCAAATGTGCCACTGGCTCGTTGATGTGATGGTAGCAACCTTGTCTTACCCAAGGGTAACGGGTTTCGATTCCTACTTAATAAGAAGATTCATGTGATGAACATGTCTTTGTTTTGTATATGGTTGTTATTATGCATTTGTGTATTTATTTCAAAATATCTACTATGAATATCGGTCTTATAACCTGTACTACAGGTACTGTTTAGCTACTTATCTTGGAATCAGAGTATTATGTGTGAAAAATTATCCCAATATACATGTATACATATATAATCTTGTATTCAACATAACTAAAACGTACTCAGAATATACATTTTATTTATAACGTTAAAATATTTAAGAAACCACACCAGTATGAGATGTTTAAACTGTACAAGAGAAACCATTTGTAACACAAACATTAACATTAGAATGAACCGCCCCGTAGTCGTTCGCATGACGCATTGCCAATAATGGCGGCAGAGACATTCGCCTTATTGTTAGCGGTGCCATCAATTATATTATTCCAAGTAAACACCAATAAGGACTGCGGTATGAATATGCAATATCGCTACGAGAGATCGAAAACAGGTCTTTATCTAGTTGCTTGCCGTCCTGTCAAATAGACTAAGATCGAGTGCCACCTAGGAGATTTTATTAGAATACCTACGTTAAGTAGTATGTTTGCGATATACCTAAAAACCTTTTCATACAGTGTTCTGAGTTTTTTTTATATACTATAACTGCGTTTAATTAGATAATTATGTAGTTAGTAGTCCGTTATATGTACTAATAGAAGATACGATTAGTTATTTGTTTGAATGATGTTTTTTTAACCAATGATTGACTACTAAAGAATGCCAAAACGTATTAAGTACATCCATTGTTGTCGTTTTTTGCGGTGTTTCATTAATTACTGATAGGTCAAAGAAAGCTTAAATCTATACGGCTAAGACTCAATAAACCTTAACCATTAGAGAAGAAATCGGAAACTGTCGATGTTGAGTAAAGACCTTATTAAGGAGTACTTAGAGCACTACATTATACCAATACGTAGGGATGAACTTTCCCTTTGCCATTTTTTTAATAATTTATTGATAAATACTCTTTTATACTTTGAAATACATTCATTATTATTGTCACTTTCATTTGTCAATTTACTAATATAAAGTCAATCAACGAAATAACTGCTACAATGTCAATCGCATATAAAACAAACAATAGAAATGCATTATTGATTTGAAATGCTATAATACTACTGTTCATAATTCATATTAATTATCTATGAAAATCTGACCAACATGAGTATTACATGCGGAATAAGCATTACCAGTACAATACGGATATACTTTTTACATATTGTTTTCTTAAATAGCAAAACAAAATAAAAAATAGCACCATAATAGCCAACCAAATTAATTTTTCGTGATTACACCATCTGTTGTTGTCTAGAAGAACCTCTTGCAATATGAAAGTCTTTGCATGATTATATTTTATTACTTATTTCTTAGAACCCACAGATGACATTGTAATTATACATAAACCTTGATGACATACATACAATAATATTTTCATTTATCGTTTAAAAGTACTAAAAAACTTAACGGCTTTGCTTGCTTTCTCTCTACGAATTAATACCTGTTGCAAAAAATATAACACATGATGTGAAATTCAGGAATGTTATAAAAATAAATTATATCAATTGCATCACAAACAAAAGTAAAGATGGGTATCTAATGAATACCAGGTCATAGTCACCAAAATGTAAGTAATAATTATGGACATGTAAATTAAACATTACATTTTTACTTCTTAAATCAGCGCCATCTATCGTAATTTATTTGAAGTATCATAGCTGTCGCTACTGGTATACTACAAAAGAATACAGTAATACGAGTCAAGTTTTAAAGATGGCGCTATTGAATTTAATTAAAATTTATTCCAAAATTGAAATTGTGTTAAAAAAAAAAGCAATTATGAAAGAATTATAAAAAATAGTGAAATGTTTAATAAAATTTTATTATAAATTAATAAGAAGTAAACACTTTTTTTTTTAAATAAAAACCTATTAGACTAGAACTAAAGACTTTTGTTATTTATATAAAGAGTATTTTAACAACAGTTTTCGACTGGGAGCGTGGCGTCTCCTGTAATCCGGCTGCTCGGAGGTCGGGTTTGGAGGATGGTTTGAGGTCGGGAGTTCTGGTGCTGTGTGGCTCATGTTGACTGGACGTCCACACTAAGCCCGGTATTGATATGGAACCTCCGGAGGAGTCTGGAGGTTGCAGGTTAACTAAGGAGGGGCGAACCGGGCCAGGGGGGAAACCCAGCAGCCAAAAGTCCCCGTATCGGGCAGTAGTGGGATAGCGGCCGGGAGTGGTTGCTCAGTATCAGCCCGACCAATACAATTAGACCCTTTCCTTTTGTCAATTTCCATAATAATTTGTTAATAATTATAATAATCTATATACTATATTACTTGTGCTTAATTTTTGAATGTTATGTATGTATTGTATTATTTTATATTTTACAGAAATTATATTATTTTAAGTAAATTTCCAATTAAACGTATGATGAAATTCTGCAAGCTTCTATAATCAGCTCCTGTGTTGTATAGGTATTTCTTTATTTTAATTTTTCCTTTTTTATTATAATTAAAAAATAAAACAATTTTCGATTAAATAAAGTCTTCCAAACATGTTTTCTCTTCGAAGGGTGGGAGGCAGAATTATGTGAAAATTTTATTTGCTTTCTTTACCCTAACTTTATAAGAGAGGTAATAGCATTTCCTTCGGAATGAATTAAGGCGAGAATTGCGGCATAGTATAAAAATAACACAACATAGCCGCACAAATGAGAACCGATTTTATGTTCATAAGATTAATTTTTGCTTCGCGAACAGTGGTAAGTCAGCTGAGTGCACTCCAGTGTTCGAGTAGGCCGCAACGAAATGAACAGACCTCTTAGACGATGTAATAAACCACTCGAAAATATTCACAGAAAGATTTTTCCATTCGTTCTTTTCGTAGACTTTTTTATCTGGAATAATGATCCGTGCCTTATATCCTTGCTGGCTGTATGGACTAAAGTCCTTTGCGTTTCCCATTAGGTATAATTAATATCATCACCTTATATCCTTGCGGATCGTAGAGAATAAAGTGTAAAAAAGCACCATTTACTACTACATTTAGACTGAATTTGTCGGATATTTATAAAAATCCAAAAATTATTTAATAGTAATTATGTTATTAAATTTATATCTAATTTTTTTTTAATAAAATTGAACAGATTATAAATATTTTTTAATTATAATAATATTAATGTTAACAATTTTTGAAATATTGTTATGGAAATTGTAGTTAAATTATTTTTTTAACTAACCTTCAAAAATTAAATTAATTATTATAAGATTCTTCATTTAATAAATTACAGTGATTTTTAAAAATTCGGCCCTGATCAAGTTCAATAACCCTTATAAGTCAAAAGAGGTCAAATAGCTGCGTTAATGCCGTTTGTTATAAAAAAATAAAATTTAAACAGTAGTTATTCTTCATTTGGAACAGCAGTCATATTTCCAAAAATATTTGAAGGCTACTAGAAAAATTGAAAATTTGACACGGACCTAGAGTTTTTTGTCTAGAAAAAATTGAATATTACAAAAATAAATGATGCTTGGTGATGATGAAATAAAAGAAAGTAGCCTGATGAGGCCTGGCGATGAGATTATAAGGTTTGATATTCAATTATTTCTCCGCGGAAACAAAATGTTGACACGACCATATTGAAATTATTGATAAATTATTTGTTTTTTTCACATTTGTTGCAGTATACACGAAGTTTGTTTAACCGATAAATTTTATAAAAAAGAATTAGGATTTAACAATGAACCTCTTTTTACTACTTCATGTAAAAACGAGGTAAGTGCTTTCTTTATGTATTGTTTAAAAAGTTTTTAGGTAATCATTGATTTTATGTGCAATTTAATAAAAGAGATTAAAATAAATCTTTTGTGACCTTAAACACTTAATTTTAACAGAACTACTAGAATATATTTTAAATTTAACCAAAAGGGCCTCTCGTGTTAATGATATCTATTACTTTTTTTACAAACTTAAGAGGATTTATAAACAACAAAGAGGGAATTAACATTTCTAAGTGCCTGTAATTTTAAGAAAACTCTTTACACAAATCTTTACATATTAAACGTTCAATATAAATATTCACATACTAAGTGCAGTGTATTTAAAACTGTATAAAACAATTTGTGGGCAAAAAATTATCTACGTTTAAAAAAAAATTATTGGGTTATAGCCAAATTAACAAAATATTTGAGATAAATATATATATCTTTTGAATGTAACTTATACTAAATTACATAACATTTAACTGTATTCATTTTAATCATGACAAACGTTAATTATTGTCATTAGATTGTCCTTTTCTTTAAAATGATTAATAAAGTGGAACTACTCTGAACCTAAGTTATACTTTTTATAGATATGGTTTGTATACAATAAATGTTGGTATCATGTCCACTTACTTACATCGACAGTTTCAGATTTATCTATTATGAATGTACGGATAAATTCATACATTCATATCAATATTTGAGTAAATATTAAGCGTTACTCTTGTTTCCTAAATTCTATAGGAAGGAGAAGAATATAAATGTAAACAAATTAGTTAAAGACAATAAAATGTACTAATTTATTGTAAGCAGTTGGAGGTGCCACGATTTTTCCGGGACGGCTTCTACCCCGAGGGTGTGGAGCAGCAGCAAGCGAGGTTCGCATGGACCGAGGAGGACGGGAACATCGCGTCGCTGGTCTCCGAACACGGATTCGGTACCAACGGGCAGACAACGTTCTGCAAAGATTTGGATGCTGAGATTACAAGTGAAATGAAGGTAAAAAAAAGCTAACCCTAGGTACACGTTTAAATTAATCATCCTAGTACTTAACCGGTCCATACACGAAAGCTGCTACTACTGAAGCATAAAATAGGTCTCCTCCTTAGGTTTCTTGGTTATTACACTACAGTAGAAATCTTAATTGAAATTTGTGATTATTATTTCTTGCTGGAACTGCTTTACTAACACTACTATTCAATTTGAACAAATTTAAAAGTGGGATCTAAGTCGCAATGTGGCTATATATAATTACTTCTTAATAATTCTAGGAAGCGGACACTTCCACGTCAGGATTCCAAGCATCGAATCGGAACGCTTTTACATTCCAGAAGAAAACTCATACGGAACCCCCTATCGTTTCATCAACTTCATCCTCAAACTCGGGTACAATTGAATAATGATTATTTAAGCAAATTATTGGTTAGCTCGGGACTTTAATCTGATGGAGCTATAATAGCGATAAAAAGGATTAACTTCGACTTAAAACATTCGCATGTAGCAACACTAATTACTTGTTATTCATAAGTAACTTGTCTTTTTTTATAAAAAGTAAAGTGAAGAACAAAACGTTAAGGTGATGTTAAATTTCTTTTCGTGCAATGTAAAACACTGGTACTGAGCGTTCGCCTAAACAGCAAAACTTTGCACTCATTACTTTAAGACATGACATATAATGTAATACTGACATATTACAAAATTGTAATATGTGCATTTTTGTATGGCGACAGAAACAAAGTTTACGAAATCAATTCTTCTGGTTACGTATCTAGTCACTTCGGCAATGATTTTGTTTAGAATAAAACTTCAGTTTACTATAAAGAAGTAGTAAAAAGTGAATTAAGAAAAAAAAAATCTTTTTATGACTGTTTTGTATTTTTTAATATTACTACGAAATTGGTAGGATCATAGAATTGAAATAAATGTGTAATGTATATTACAGGCAAATGTAATCAGAACGCTTGTAAAATAGACAAGGCGGACCCGAGATCCAGATATCATTACGTGAAGTATCTCAAGAGACACGGACGCACGGTCAAGCTGTGGGAGTGCGGTATATGTTAGTAACATTAGAAAATAGATTTTCTACGCTCTTCGGTATATTATGCAAAAAAGGCCAAAATTTAAATCCTAAGTAATTTTAAATTTACAGTAATCATAAATTGGAAGGAGACTAATTTTGTTCAAGGGACATTAGGCAACGAAACCATCATGAAAGATTTGCATACATGATTACTCTCATAATGAAGACTTTATTACTACCAGTACTATTATACAATACAAAGATTTTACTTACGGTTCATAACTATAACGTTGAACCAATTATAATGAATGTTAAAGCTATAGCATTTTGGATAAAGTCCGAAATGCAAAGGACAAAACTTATTTTCCTATCGGACATGTAATGAACGACTGATCGCTTTAAGTGAAATTAATCTATATTATGGATGATCGTTTAAGTTATCACTTATTGATAGTAAAAAAAAACTGTGAATATTACGAATATTTCATTACAATTTTCGCTATCTCTTGCTAATGCACAGCTCTATTGCATTGTTATTAAATAATTATAGATGTAATTATTTTTTAGTTAATAAATTGTAAGCCGAAATTTAGGTAGCCGCGAGTTCCAGCACCAGTACACTTTAATGCGCCACCTGCCTACGCATACCGATGAGAGAAACTTCCACTGCACTGCCTGCGGGAAAAGCTTCAGGCAGCTGTCCACGCTCAGTCAGCACCGAGCCATACACTCTGCAGAAAGACCCTACGCCTGCGAGGTAAAGACAAAATTTAAAAATATACACACAAAACTAAGCTCTTGCTAGAACTTAAGCGTACTCTTTAAGTGTGTCGGATTTTACACGCCGTTATAATATGTACACAATTTTTCAAAATGACTCCATCTGCGTCTATCATAGAATGTAATGTACGACTTTAAGACGTTCTAAAATTTAAAAAATTGGGAACAAAATAAGTGACAAACGAACAAAAGTATTTATATCTATGTATTAATATTGTTATAATCACTCATCATAATTATTACTAAATAAATATATCACATTTTTTGTCATTTCATTTTTTATCATACGTACTAACATATCACTGAAACTATATGTAAAATTATTAATTGAAAGCAATTTATTCTTGTCTGTCACCTTACGAACGAAAATGTTCATATTGCTTTTTAATTCAGGTTTGCAACAAGACATTTAATCGTGTATCTACCCTGATATCTCACCGCAAGACTCATTCCGATGAGAAACCCTACAAATGCCACATCTGCCCTAAAGGATTCCACCAAAAAGGTTATCTTTCCTCTTTCTTCCTTCTATTCTATACGTATCCATAATCCATTAATACTATCGTCATATCCTAATATGTTTGATGATGCTTGTTATTTATATACGATATCAAACTTCCAGGCAGTTTATTTTTTTAAATGTGAATATTTTTGTTGATGTATATTTTTCTTAAACTTTTTTGTTTCCATTTTAGGAAATCTACGTAACCACCTTTTCACGCACACCAACGAGCGTCCATATCGATGCAATATCTGTCTCAAAGGATTCAATCAACAATCTAACCTGGTTTGCCATAAAAATAAGGTAACATATTTTATCCGATTTAAAGGTCTTTGATCTAGTTATCATTATTTTTTTGTTGATTTAGACAAAGATTGACATAGTTAAAGTAATCTTTGTCATTGTTAGCGACTGCCTATTTGGCGCAGTGGCTTACCCTCTTGTCTTGTAACGCGGCGATCCCGGATTCGATTCCCAGGTCACAGGAGTAGTGGAATCTGGATGATAATAGGGTTTTCCAAACCCACCTGGTTAGTTACACCCTGAATGTCATCCTGCCGCTTTAACAGCATTACTGCATTCCGGCAATCAAACTTGTGAGCCAGTGTATTCTGAGCGAATACACTTCACTAACTACGGCCTCATTGTCGCTTAACATAAGGTGAAATCGAGGCTAAATAATGACCCAAAAGCGATAAAAAACACATTGAAACAAATTGCTGTGTGAAACCCTCAAAAACTAAAGATAAACCCCCTGAGGTTCTTTTGAGGTTGTTTAGAGGAGGACGTATTGCGAAATGCGAGCATTAATTAAACGTTTGACGATTAAAAATGCTTTTACAGATCCAATTAAATAAAAACACTGTAAAGAGTCTGAGTTCAGTTCCAGAAATTTTTTAACCGTGTAGTACTATATAATGTCGGCGTATTTGTGCATTTGTGTTATTTTGCAAAACGTCGATGGAAGTTGGACATTCCTTTACTGGTAAATAACGTACCTATAAAATAGAAAATAAACAATATTTAAATACTTCAATAGACAGCAATTGTGCCTCACTGTTAAAGGGGTTAAAAGATTTTGTAGGACACAAGGAAGAGATCTACCATAAGTAAATTTAATTTTAGGCTCATCCAGATGAAAACTGCGGCACTTCTAGCAACTCTGGTCACGGAGCGCGTCGGCTATCACGATCTACTTCCATTACTGATAGTCAAGCCGATTCCTCCAGGTGAGGTACTACGAAAGTCTTATAGAATTAAGTACCAACAGCGCATAGAAAAGGTAAAATAATCAATTCTGAAATTCAAGATACTTGTAGAAAATTATAGTTTAAGCGTTGCATTATTTACTAACAAGCTAAAACTAATATTTGTCGTTAAAATACTGATTTAATTTTACACAAAAAATCATCCTATCACTCTCTTCTCAATTCTAATCTGTCCGCTAGGCTATTTTTTATTTGATTGTTTCAAGATATTTACTTTGGTTGTCTTTTCCTAAATTTATGTACTAATTATGAGGTATCATCGATCACATCGATATGTGAATATATCAATAATTGATTTACATATCTCATATGAGAATTGTAAATCGATTCTATACAAGCAATTATCAAATAATTTGCCATTAACATACTTTAGATTCAGTTTTTATGATATATAACGAAGTTTATCTGAAGGATTTTCAACAAATACTAAATAAAACTTCATTACAGATCATCAAACGAACACTGCGAAGTAAGCTCAACAGTTGGCCCCTTCACCCCGTCAACAGAAACACCATCTTCGTCCACATGGAATCCAAAAAATTCCTGGGAAGTTCCGAAATATTTTCCGGACCCTATTAATGCTTGGTGCTACACCAACCCGTGGAATGCTTGTGGCAGCGGTGTTATTGTGGACCCCATTAAAACATACCACATGGGTGTAGCTTTGGCAACGAGACAAACGCCATTCGCATTACTGAAGCCAGATAAAGGTGCTCCGGTGCTAGTCAAAGTCGTCGACACGAAGCTTCCGGGTGGTAAACAAGTGAGTTGGTATTGATAATATTCTATATACTAGACAGATACATCTTTCTGCAGCATAAGTTTTATCTGTAATTCTTTTAGTACTACCAATGTAAATGTGAATATTTTATATTCGTATAGCAAACAAACTTTACACCTTATTATTTATAACTTTAATAAATAAAATTTTCTTTTTTGTGACGAGAGTATATATTATTTTGACTCATTTTTACTGTTCTGATTGTTTTTATAATTTACATACTTGAGTAAATAACAAAAATGTCATGCTCTATTGCGTCAGCAATATATTAAAAAGGATTTTACTGTTTTCTTTAGATGTTGGTACCAGCTACTGCAGAGGATTTGAGAGACGGCGGCAAGATTATTGTGAAAAATGAAGATGATTGCGGATCACAGGTGATAACGACGTAGAATTTAGGATATATTTGTAGTTACAGCAAAACTGACGGTGTGATATTTCAGGATGTACAGGTAGAATCGAGACCCGTGGACAATGGTGCAGTGCAAATACGGGTGCCTGTGGTGGCGACTGTGGTGCCCAGATTCAATCCTGGCGGGCGGCTTCAGTTGTGCGTCGAAGAACCACACCATGCTTATCACACGGCGTTGTCAACCGAAGGTATAGCTGATAAAGATACGACCTTGAAATAGGAACAAGACGTGACAAACATACCGACATTTGAAGAATGAAATTCGATAGATGAATTGAATTTTACAGTAGGCGAAATCAACGTCGGTCCGTGCACAAATCACAGAGGATCGCGTTCCAACACATCGAAAACAATGCAGCCTCATGAGAATTCAACTAGATTTGACGATCATATAATACGATCAGGTATATATATATATTTATTTAACCTTTTACTTCAATCAAGCGATAGGTCTCTTATAGTAAACGGTATAGGTCACCAAATAGTAATAGAATGCAAACATTAATAACAATTTGCTTCTTAATTATTTCTGTATGGCAGCGGCATTACATTGAACAAATTATTTCTTCTTTCTTTTATTTCCGAGGAGATAAAAACATTGCGTTAAATACTATTATTGCGTTTTATCTTTTTCGTTAGTTCTTCATCCGTATAGTTAAATTAACAAACAACGCATTGTTAGAATATGTCCCAATTTTTTACATAAAGTATCTCTTTTGAACTGAAAATAAAAGCAATAAATTGAAAAGTAATAAATAGAGTAATGGGTTAAAAATTAATAACGCAACTCTATAACTAAGGAACTTTCCTGGATAAGGATGAAACCATCCAACATATATATCTTTTTTAACAGCTTCTTGTATCTCGTCGTGTACCCTACCTCCCCCTGCACCGTCGCCGCCCCTCGATCTTATCCCCATGGACTTGTTCGAGTCGATGGAGTGCTTACCCATGGGTAAGTTGGTCACATTATTTTCGCTTAACAAGGTGCTCCTATTTTTATATCTTATAGAACAATATTATCTTACCCTGTAGGTTTAATGTACTTAATGCAACGTATTTTAACGGTTCCTTCGTCTTGTTCAACAATTTAAATTTTAACACATGTATTTTCAAATCCTGTACAGCTGTTTAAGTGGCTGAATCGTTTTTTTTATTGTTGGTGACTTTTTTTTATTTTAACTATACTAAAGAGTTTGATTAGGTATTTAGAATAATATTATCTGTTTTCTAGTTTAATATATCAAGTAGGGATTTTTGTTTTTAATGTGGGGTGTTTCAAAATTTTGTTATTTTTATGAACCCCATTTCATTTCTGCATCTTAAGAGACAATACCATAAGCGTTAAGACCCACTTTCACGTCATATGTATAAAAATAAAAAATAAACAAATTTTAACATGGCATTATTTTGAAACATAGCTAGATAGATTATAAGAGGTAGTAATCTTAAATCGTCTAGGTCCGCAGATAACTGCAGTTGACAACGTGAACCAACCGCCCGGTTCCGACGACTCTGACATCTTCATAGGGAGTTTCGAAGTGAGTATATTATTTAATTTTTACAATTACACCTGATACTGTGTGGAGATATACTATATGATGGTAAATGACAGTCTAGAAGAAACCTATTCGCTTATTAAATATGCATCAAACAGTGGCGGTACTCTCATACAAGCCGAGAAGCCTTGTATAATCCATATAAGGAACAATGAAGAGATTTTGGAACCCTACAGATACGTCAGCAATGACTTAAAATCGTATCGTTAATATCTACCACAGCAGTATGTTTAGACGTAACGTTAATAATATCTATTTATATATTAATTGAAGAAATACTATATATACCATTTAACGTTCTTAATTCTTCTTCACCTATTTTATATTCAAAAAACGCAGTATGACACAACATCGGTTAAATTTTTTGAATTCTATAATCTGTTCATAGTAAAGTACAGACAATAATAATGTTACCGAATTTAAAAAGTAATTGGAGAAATAAGTTTTTTTTATCGGCTATGAGCTAAGACAGCTTCGTTGTCATCTAATGTTAAGTGATGAGGCCGAGATAGTGAGGCGTGTTCGTCAAGGAATACTTCTCGCTCAAACGTGCATGACTGCCGGAATAATCTTGTTATGACGGCAAGTTGACATTGAGGGTGGTAGCTAGCCGGAAGGGTATTCAAAAACCCTACCACCATCCAGACTCCACTACTCCTGTGACCCGGGGAATCGAACCCGCGACCTCCCAAGACAAGCCAATTTAGTTTTAATAGCAAAAATTTATGTTGGTCTTATTTCTATTGAAAATAACTAAGACAACATAAATCTATGCTATTTTCCTTATTCCCGGGTTAAATACTTTTCAATTTTAATGGGACCAAGTTATACAACGGTCATGGAATGTATACTTAGTAAATTAAGTCCAATAAAACAAAAAGAAAGAAACAAATGTTATAAAATAAATATATTATTTTCGTCTCATTCTAGTTTACGGTTAAAAAAACGTTTTGTGCTTATTCTTTATACATTTATTATTAAGTATGTTAAGATGTAATTATTAATTCTGCTTTAAATTTACATTTCAGGAAAGTATCCCGCTTTCTGATTCCGAGTGACACGAATACAAACTGTTATTTATACAATGCATTCGTATAGAAATATTTTCTTAAGTTAGCGTTAAGTAAAATATGGTCTTTTGTTATTGTTCTAATATATACATATATTTTCGTATACGTTTAAATTTGCGTAAACCTTTTCACTATAATAATATTCCTTTTAAAATTAATACACTACTCGCGACGTAGTTGTTAACCGCTTGCCTTGTTTCTAACACTGAAGCTTAAGATTCGATTTCAGAGCCGCATAAGAAGTCAAGGTAAGGGGCATTTTAAAACCCGCCTAGCTAGCAACCACCCTCAATGCGAACCTGCCGCCATAACAGCATTGCTGTGTTCCGGCAGACGTACATACATGTGAGAGCTAGAGCATTCTTCTGGGCGAACACGCTTTACCATCTTCGGTCTCACATGAAACACTTAAAAAGGATTATTTTATATGAAATCGTAATAACATTTGACTCGGACTTTTTGCTAAAGACGCTGACGTCGTCTTCTAATACAAACACGCCACGAGATGGCGCATCGTATCAACTTCGTCTTTTAATCAATGAAGAAACTGCGGTATTTTGTTGGTAAGAATATCTAGCAAAGTTGGGCCAATTAAAGCTAAAAAATAGTTCTACGTTAAAGGTGAGAAAATCGGCAAATTTTAAACAATTTTATCAGAAAATACTTTTGCAGGCAATGTAATGATATTTAAGACGTTGAACGCTAGAGATCATCGGTGACGGTACATGAAGACAATTAAAAATGTGGCCAAATGTCTTCGGGTATCGATTGTTCAGTAATTGTTAATATGATAGTGAAAACTTTAGCTTTATTAAAGTTCATTTATAAATAATATAGGAAGTAATTGATAGTATGTAAATATTATTTGAAATATCACCTATAGAATAATACGAAATTCTTCTTGTTAAATGTAAGGTATTCGTGTTTATATAAATAAAAAATGTTAGGTTTATTGATAAATTCAATTGATTTGCTATTATACTATTCAATACCTAAAAATAAATTGGTTCCTCATACATTATGCACAGTAAACACATATATAAATAATGCGATTAAAATATTTCGTTCTTGGAGAATTGCAAATCTTTGTTGTAACAGGGAAAAGGCAATTTCCTGTCGTCAATGTTAATAACTCGATATTATGATGTCTTTATGACAGCTCTATTGTCGTTTTCGTATCGTAGGCGTATCGTATTGTTGTCGCCACGTGGACGGAAATAGCCGCTTTGAGGATGGGGGAACTCTCCTCTGTACGTCATTATCAAAAATTATAATAGATGGCGTTAGATGTATACTTTTAAAAGGCACACGTAAATTTCTGAATTATATAACATATACTTAAATACTTTTATAGTTTTTAAATAAACACAAAACATGAATTAGTCTTAAAAATATGAAATAAAGACACCCGTACGCTAATCAAGTCTTTGGTTTATGAGAATCAGGTTTAATTTTTTTTTTATTTTATAAATTATTTGAGGCGTACCTTTTCATTTATCCTGTTTTTTTAAAAAGCTTCCTAAATAGAATGTACGAGAAAGCACAGAGCGCGTATTGGTTAAGATGAAATTGGAAAAAAAGCTGTATATTTTTTAGTCTATGCTATGTATATATATGTATATATATAT
>DWQX01000757.1:0-36381 GCA_018245475.1 Pharmacophagus antenor
ATATATATATATATATTATTAAGAATGTTTTCTTTATTATCAATGACAATATTGCTATATAATTATTTCTTTAAACGGAAATACAAGGATTCAGTAATTCATCAAATCACTGCGACCTTGAAAACGAAACCATGAAAGAATGTCCATAAGCCCCGTGATACACATTCTCGTAATGTGGATTAAGAAGTATGCGAATAATTTTCCATAATGTACATAATATAAATACATTATCGTAACATGGAACTTACATCTCATCTTTCTCAAATTTGTCGTATTGTAAATCAATACTGGACCGTAGTGTGTCGAGAGGCGCATGCGGCGCGATGACTCCGCGTTTTCGTCGCACTCGATTTTCTGGCTCGCTTTGCATGAGGTCCGAAATTGTTTTGCGGCCAGCACTGCTTTTCCTCTCATCATTTAACACCTCGCTGTCGGAATCTTTCTCACCGCTGAACGTGGACTTTTCACTCTGTATACTCATGTAACTCGATTTCTTGCTCGATATGCCAGGTTCCACGGATAACGTAAGACTTTTTTTAAATTGCAATCCATTTCCATTAGAAACATCACCATTTTTATTGGTAACGTTATCAATAGTTTCTGGCAATTTCTGCAACGATTTGGTACATTTTATCATTTAGATACAAAAGTTAAGAGAAAGTTAATTAAAAAAAATGTTTCGAACAAATTCTTTAACAAAGTCTTTAATACCTGACGCAGTGTTAAGTGCAAGATGATTTGGTAAGCGATTACTTCACTGCCCTATTATAAGTATTCTCTGCGTAAAAATGTATTATTAGTATTGTTATGCAAACATGCTGTACATTTTATACCAAATTTATACTTTTAATCATTATTAATATTTTGCCATTGGCATTTCTAATCAAAATTTGTGTATTCTTAAAATATAATAAATACTTTAAGCTGAAACATTGACTATATGAAATAAACATTTTAAGTAAAGATTTAATAACGCTTAGCGATAAAGTGGAAGAGTATTCAAAAAAGTAAATATTGTTCATTAGTATTTGTAACAGTATTAAATAGTAAGTTATCTACACGAGCTCTGTAAGTCTGTCCTATCTACGATTATGCTTCTTGAAAATCCCTCTTTGAGATAGAAAACTTTAAAAACGTGGTATTAGTGTAAAAAATTGCTAAAAATTAACCAAATGGGTTGGTACATTTTTTTAGTAGTCAATTACGGATTATTCATTCTTAACGTAAAATCCTTAAACGATTGACTTTCGTCGTATTTAGTTTGATCTTGATAAATTTGCTGAATGCGATTCTGCATTTACGTAAACAATACATTAAAACATTGGCATGTAAGATTATATTTACTACATAAGTGATAATAAGCTCATTTTTTATAAACGTACTAAGCCCTATGTAATATCTATTTATCGCCAAACAATCTTTTATTGGTATAGACTATCTTGATGTCACATTCCAAGTAGAAACTTGCCCGTTACGCTAATTGTTTCTGAAGTTTAACCGAAGAAAGAATACATTGCATTTTCATCAGTTTTATTAACAACTTCTGCGTTGTTAGGAAACATTGATGGTACAGAAGCATAATACCAGAAATTGTTTTTATTAACTTCCATTATGAAAGTATATTCAATTTATTTATTAAAAACATTGAATAGTTTTATTTAATCGATTAAAGGAGCATTATTCACTATATAGTTTTATCACGGATGAGTATCGGTTACACTTCTCTCCCATGAAATAAATCAATGATGATTATTAAACCGTTTCAAGGCTTAGAAGAAAATTACAACATAAGAAAGGGTTATCGTGTATAAATTTGAATAGCAAAATAAGTACTTACACTTATCGTTTCACGTCGTTCGGGACCGGTTTCCTCAGCGGTAGTGTTTGTTAGGTTAAATCCACCTTTCGATGACCATCTGAACGGTGGACACAGGACCATTTTACCGTTTATAATAAAATTTATAAAAAGGAATCATCACACGAGACGTCAGCGAGGACGTGGTGCAGTGCGACTACGGTGTACGTTTGGACTGTACGATCGGCGCGCGGGCAGCCTTATCGCATCGCCAGATAATCTAGGCGTATAACGATTGTTTTAATTATTCTATTCTAAAGAACGATTACTATTTATCATCAAGGAGGCCTCAATCTTATCGGCACATATAACATTATCATTTGCAGCCAATCACAACTATTCATATTACAGCCGCTACGGGTACAATACCATCTCACCGTGGCAAATTTTCATATTACTGTGTCTAATCGCTGCCAGATACAGCAGCTTTACTTACATGAAGCTATTATTTGAAACGAGTTTCATTCATATGAAAAATAAAATACAAACAAAGAAAGTCTACTTTATACTAAGCATAGTGGAAATCATGCATGAGATTATACTAAGAGGATATAGTCATAGAAACGCAAATAAATCCATACTATAATTTATTAATAACGTAAATGAGTACACAATGCCAAAGGCTTTTAAAATGATATACTTCATTCAACATTTTCCATTCGAAAAAAAATCATTTACATTTTAAAGGTGAAAATCAGCTCTGCAATCTAATATAAAAATCGCCACACGAAATAAAAGGACATTTCATCTTACACTATCACAAATCGAATGAAGGAGCTCGCTGTGCACTCGGCCCAAAATGTTTTTGTCAAAACAAAACTACGGACTGGTAGCACATATCCATAACAACAAAATGTGCATGGGGGTAATATAAAACGTGCCGAACGGAAGACATTCATTATGTAACAATCAGGCTATCAGGTAATTGATTTTTTTTTAAAAACATTTACTTTTTAACATTATACGTACAACATACAAATACGGAAATTGAGCATGGTGTAGTATTAAAAATACTGGTCGGGCGCGGCACAACCGCCCCCGAGTGCGGCGATGAGCGCGCCCTCTATATACTAGCGCATACATAATGTCGATCTCATTTAAGATAAGGTAGGACGGATTACTACGGATAGCTAATGCATCAACTGAGCGAAATTAGATATAAATAATTTTACTGGTCCTGGAAGCTACAGGTTGAACGCACTGGCTATCTGTGTATAATCCTGCTACCTGATCTCTAATATAGTTAATTTAAAATTAAGCACACATTATTTATTCAAAATTGTAACTACAAATATAAAGTAGGTCGCTGAAAGTTCAACGATCAACAATAATCAGAATCGCTATATCACTAAACTACATAACATTACAAATTGTGTTCAAAAGTTTCATATCGACATTGGGTATGCGCTATGCCTACTTCCATTTACGATTCGTTTCATAGACATGCCGTAGAGGACAATTACGTGCAATCCTATGAGTCAGGGGAGAGGGAGTCGTGAATTCTACATACAGATGACACACAGGCATACACAACAACCCCGCTTAGTTATATTTCGAGTATTACCTACACTAACAGAAATGCGTCGACGTGTGCAATTGACGAACAAGTGATACATAACGCACGCTACGTTAACAATATACACCCGGAGGTACAAATGATACGCGAACGCGGCGTCGACTCCGCCGATAACACTATATACAGGCGCGGCTGCGTAACACAAGTTGTTGGTGGCCGCGGTGTCGCAAGCGCGGACCCACCGCAAACACTGACTTTACATATTATGCGCATTAACTATAACAACTGCTCTATCAACAATTAGGCATTTGATTTTCATAATGCCTAAAGATTGAAAAATTTGTGCACAGCGTAAAGAAACGAGAATAGTATGAAAATTTAATTTAACATCTCATAAAAACCGAGAAACAAACGGTGTTACAAAATACATAATATTATACTTACTTTAATGATTATTATATTTATAATACATTGATCTTGATGATTTCTTTTCAAAACCTTATTGTATCACACTAACCATTTTGACAGATATGTTATTTAAATTCAGAATTTTCTCCAAGTAACAACAGTTTGGCTTAATTTAGACCATTTCTATAAAAAAAGTTAAGTAATGAATTACTTCATTTAATTTGTTTTTACAATTTCATTAAAATCGTCTATAAATTTATTTAAATAACGTAATAAAAATAAACGCCTTTCGATATAAGAGAAGCAGAGTAATCGGAACGATTTTTGAGGCGTAGACTTTGGCCTGGGCAAAACAAACTACCCGTTCGTCGCTAGAGTTTTAAACCTAATGTAAATCAAAAAACAATATTGGCCTGTCAAAATGCGCCTCGATTGCACGTGTTGTATAATTGATAGTTTAAAATTCTAAAATCACTTTGTATTTGTGACTTAGTTCGATTTAAATACACAGTAAAACTAAAAGGCGAACCATCATGTCGAATCACATGTACTTTACTTTATGTACTTAGGTATAAATTTTTGCATTAATGAAAAAACTTAAAAAAATCAATAGTACTTAAATATCTACCAGAAGTTCCTAAAATTATTCATCCACACATGAGTATTTAGCGATAAAGCACATAAATGTTGTTCGAAGAAGCTGCAACATGACTATAATTAAACGTATTTAAAAATTGTAACTTAAATTAATAAGCCAGTGGCACTTGAAACGAGTGAAATAATTCGCAGCCCATAAAATCAGACATATGACACGAGAAAGCTTAAAACAGACCGTATGGTACAACTTACAACAAATACACGAGCCCAATATTCCGCCACTATCACATGAAACCTTTACGAGGAAAGCACCGTTTCATTAAATATAATTGTGCGAACAAAGACTAGAAATATCTAAAAGACGAGAATTGTCATGGATTTGTTAAACTGCATTAAAATAGCAAGAGCAGGCGGAGCGGACAGACGCGGCGGCCGCATCACATTGATTTCGTAAATAATTAAAGCTATCGAGTTGTAGGCGACGCGCCCGGCTATCCGCCACCGGCGCTATCATCATAATTATGGCGAAACTCCAACTCATTCGTCCACAACACCATCATATTGATATGTTAGTATCGACAAACGTATGGACTTTGCTTTAGAACTGTGTAGAAGCTTCTAAGTAAAGGTCCGAAACATAGCAGACAGCGCTTTACATAACCTAAATATTTATACATGAAAAAGAATCCAAAAAAAAAAACAACGTCGGTGCCAACAAAAATGGCAGTTACAAGTAACTATCAGATCTATTAAAAATATATATCGTTATAAAACGATTAATACGTAAACGGACGTGGATACAGGTTTGACTAAAAATTGTATTCCTAAAACGATCTATGTACGACTCATAGACTTTTTAAGTTTTTCCGATTGAAAGACTATTAAATCTATTAAGAGAAAAAGAAAAGACATTCAAATATGTTCCGAATTATACGTATTCGGATCGATGGGATTTTTGTGCTTTGGTATAGACGTTGAGCGAATTCATAGATGTTAAAATACAAGTCTAATTGCAAATGTTAGATCTAAGTCAAATCGCTTAAACGGTTGGACCCGTACGCACTTGTTGTTTGTTCGTTTTGATATGAGTAATACCGGATAAAATTGTTTGATTAGACCCCACGGAAGGTGACAATACTAAAACACTGTCAACGTTTAATTACAAGGAGAAATCTGTGATATGTAAAAACTCCATCGAGTGATACTCTTATACTACGTCTAAAGCATTATATCTATGTTTAGAAATTAGACAATTTAAAACTAGCGATCGGAATCAGATTTACAAAATAATTATTTGAAAATTAAACAATTTAAAGTTTCAGAGAACTGTTCAATGTGTGGTTATTAGGTGAGTGCCGGGAAGTATCGGAGGATGTATATAGCTCGATTTAAAAGCAGGAAGAACTTGACGAGGCAAAATTTAGCAGCCAAGCCTATTATAGTCTATTCCAGAATGTATAGTACCAAGGTAACTTCTATCTCTTAATAACAACCGAACAAATGGCACCGAATTGTAATCGCACCAAGAAACTGGTTATTATTATCAATCTAACAACAGTCCTAGATTTAGATTATTTAAAATAGTATTTTCTTCGTATTTACAAACTTATTTTGTATAAGAAAGATAGACGCTGTAACATATAAAAGAAACACTGTCTCGGTGACAAAGATTCGAAAGCCGGCGCGGCATCATATGAACGTTAAAAAGTACCGTTATGCTGTTAATACAATAGCGTTCACTGCAAATACTTTGGAAGGAACGCTTCCCCCTTTTTGAACAAGCACAATAAAAACATTTCCAAATCGGAGGGTATCTTTCCATAAAATGTGCTTATATTCCAATATTTACATTTTCTACATGATATGCAAGTGCAAAGCTCACTAAATATTGTTAAGTGAAATAATTTCTATTGTCACCGCATAAATGTGATGTCTAGACTACGCTACGACGCGCAACGACGACGCGCCGGCGCCTCTCCACATGCATTCCATATGTTAGTAGTAAAATAGTTATTCTTATAAACATTTAAATATATTGAATGCGCTTCAGTTTAGCTGCTCGCACTTGTATATGCATTTAACAAACAATTTTACAATAGAGTATAACTTAGTGAACTATAACGGTTAGAAATTTTAATGACTTTGGTATTCATAAGTTGGTGAGCGCGGCGAGCGCACACTCCGCTGTAGTGCTCGTGTGACCCGAGCTTAAATTACTTCCACAGTAATCGGCTACCTCTAACTGACACCTATAATTAAGTTTGTACGTTTACAAAGAGAGTTCATTGTCATGTTATGTAAAGACGGTGAAGGAAGGTTCCATATTCGAGTAATAAATTCCTTTTTTCCACTGGTTTAATATGGCGCGAATCTGTTGTATCCGCTTCTATACACTGCCGTCTGCAAATGAATTAAATAAAATATATTAAAATTTTATATCATCCATATTATATGACAATTAAATATTAAAAAGCTCATTCTAACCCCGTAGCCCGTAACTGGTCCGATGCCATGGCTTAAATATGGATCTGCATATTCTCTTCCATAGCTAAATAAAGAACAATTAAATTATTATTAATATTTCATTTTACAAAAGAACGGGGAAGGACAACAAATAATCCTATGAAATACATTAGCTAGGTATGAAAACGTGTTTTAGATAAGAGTACTAGTATTTACACAGCTCGCTATCCTTGTTATCTCTTTCCACATAGCCCCGCCGCAGTCTGCAAACATTACTGTGTACCGGTGTGAAGGGAAACAGGACTATTCTAGTTACTAGACTAATGAAATACATGTTAAGTCAACTTAAGTGGACGAGCGCAATGTCGTGTTGTATCACTTAGTTACTAGGTTGATTAGGCGGATCCTTTAACACCATCCAGTTAAACTGCCTTGCCCCTTCCTCCATCGCTTTGTATAAGTTTGTATTAATAAATTGTTCCGGTGCATAAATTTAATATTGAGTGCGTAGTTACGTGGCAGCGAGAGGTGCGAGTGCCGGCGCGGGAGCAGCGCTGACAGCAGCGGCGGCTGCTCGCGCTGCTGCCCCGTAATTGGCGGCCGCCGCCGCAGCCGCCGCGTGTTGCGCGCTCGTCAGCGGGGACTTCAGTAGCGGCGCCGCGGCCGCTGCTGCCGCCGCTGCCGCCTGTGTGTGAATCTTCATTATATGCACTCACTACTTTTACTATTATTATAAGAATCATTACACTTTGATAAATTAACAGAAATATTTACTAATCAAATATCAAGAGTAGTTTCTAAATTAAAAGAGTTTATATTTATATATGAAATTTTTTGACTAGATAACATGTGTCATAAAGAACTACAGTCGAATAATTGTCACACAGTCTTTTTAAGTTCTGACCGCTATTTATATCTTAAGTAAAACTGCTAGCTTAGTAAATAAATCATTTTGAAAAAAGATAAGAAGCATACGAAGAATACAATTTGTTACCTCCGAATAAAGTTAAAATATACGTTAAAAATAGAGATATAGCTATATTTTACCTTATATTATATATTGGTTCCCTAAACAATGAGCCCACAAAGGCCTTTATATTTAAAAACTAATAATATGTAAAGTGATGAATAACCAATGGATTACAAAGAGGTGCCTAAAATTATATTTATAATATTATATAAATGATATCATCATGCCTTACCCATTTAAACATCTGCTTTGGCTGTAAGGTGCGTGGAATATTATATACACCTGAATGTTTAGCGTCAAATAAATTAAATGACCTTGTGTTTTATTGAATTTATGATCTATGAGAACTCCTTTAGCCAGACAACTAAGCGATTATACACATAAACGAAAACTAATTTACAACGCAAAAAAAACAATTCTGCATGGCGTGTATTCAACATACATTATCATGCAATGTTCATCGCAAAGTTCTTATAAGTAGTTAGTTTTCCTGCAACAAATTTCGATTGTAATTTTATGTTTATTGTTGCAGAAAAATTATACATTATGTGTAAACCTTTGACGGTCATGCAATATATATACTAAATGTGGAAAAATCGTGCACATGGCACAAACTACATCAGGATGATTACTCGCGCACAAGAACTACTATAGATGATGTTAGTAGGTACAGATAGAAGAGAGATGATAATTAGACAACGTGTTGTGGGCTCAATGTTCTACTCGGAGCGTGATGGCGGCGTATCGAATCGGAGCTCAGCTTTAGTTTACACTATAGTCACCCACCACAGTACTAACGAATCAATACGTGTAAAGCGGATCGCTTGCCGCATACCACCTGTTATCAAAAACAACAGTGCACCTTACATGGCGGTGTCTTACCAGTATGACACATACGGATAGAATAAAAGAGCAACCAAGTCTCAGCACACACTCCACAACGACTCTGTCAAACTAGTACGTACTAGCGCGGTGGACATAAATTAGGAAGCGATAGTAAACAGATTAAATAGTCACATATCGAAACCGAGCTCTAAACACGTGATGGTTTACCTCGACTGCGGGCTTCGCGGCCTGCAACAACACACGGACGGTCACACCTACACTGCGATCAATCTTTACATATATCACTCAAGAATATTTGCTACAATTCTCAATTCTTAATGTGTAGTTTTAAAAAGCGTGAAGTTAAACGTGAATATAGTTAGTTACCTGTAGTCTGTAATTAGAATCGGCCGTCGCCGCCGCCGCTAAGAACGGGTCGTAATACACACTGGAAAAAGAAAACATTTTGATTGTATGAAGCGTTACAAGCTACGCTAGCTTAAGTTACGTGTAGTAAACGTAATACTTAATGTACATTTATCTGACTTTTTGACACTTTTTGTATACCTTTACAGAGTTAAATATAAAGTTTTCTACCTCTAGATTGTAGATTTAGACAACTTTCTATTTTATCATAAGCAGCTACGTATTATTTGGCCACAGCGTACGGCTATTTGTCAATGTAAAAAAAATAAATGTCGTGTTTTAAGAATGCAATATTTGATTGTAAAGCAAATTTATTTCTTAGTTTAAATTGCTATCCATTTTAAAATTTTTGGAAATGATTGCAAAATATAGTTTGTTGTCTAAAATGAAATGGACTATGTATAACAAGCTCTACAGAACATCTAAAACCATAATCATAAAAAGTATCAATACTCCGATCTATATAATACATAAAAGAGTTTGGTAACGATCTTAGAGGCTCACGATTTTAAGACATGCGATGCTTGTGCAAAATTAGTACAAATATCTACGAAAACAAAGTTATTTTACAGACAGATATTAGTGATAGCAAACACTCGGCTCTGTTTGCTAAAAGTAATTATATTGTGCTCGTATGTTAATCTAACTATAGAAAAAATGTTAACTTCATACCAGCGGGCTTACGGGATGGTAGGAACATTACACGAAGGGATATTGGAGAAGGTATGCAAAGGGTGGTACACGTCGCCTCCTGTTGGAATTATGTTGTGATTAATTATGTTACACATTAAATTCATTTATCTACTTGTAATTGTACATTTTGAGAGCCTTTTCAAGTTGTTACCATTTAACAAACTACACTCATAAGTTATAAAGATGAGTGTTCCAAATGTCAATGTATAATACATATCGTTTTCCATTAGATCATCCAATGCACTCTGATAAGTAATAATTGTGGTCTGTTATAATGTAATAATACTTTGTCATTTAAATTGGTGTTCCATGTTCTTGGAGACATTATTTTTTTACAGTTACTATACAGCATTGCAATTAAAAAAAACCAGATGATGGTTTTTAGTAAAATTTTACATTTTTTGAGGTTCAGAACTTGCGTTGAACTCATGTGGAATGACCCAACTACATTTGTTTAATACGTTGACGCCGGCCCGAGTATGATTTATATATATATATGATTCACCGGTGGGTCGTGCCGGCGTCAACATGTTAAAATCAACATATACAGTTTATGGACTCCAACACGACAACCCCGTGTAGTGATGGTAAAACAGATTCAAGAAATATTTTGCCTTACCTAGAATTAATGTTAATGTAAATATTTTTTTTTGTATTTGTTTAAACGTTCGTAAATTATAGTAAAGTTATTTAAATATTCCAACAGAAGCGTCGGGAGTAGGAATGGAATGGTGCGTTGTGAGCGTGGCCGCGTCGCGTCGCGTCGGTTCGTGTCGTAGCGCGTACTCACGGCGCGTACGCGTGCAGCTGGGCGTGCGCGTGCGCCTGTGCGTGGGCGGGCGCGGTGGCCGGCGTGGTCGCGTAGGCGCGCGGCAGCATGTGCGCGAGGGCGTGCACGGCGCGCGGCGCGGCTACATGCAACACACCGAGCATGCGTATGGAATACGGTGCGCGATTACCTGCGGCGCTGCGCAGCGCGCGGCGCAAGCACGAGTGGCGGCGCGGGCGTGGCGGCCGGCGCCGCGCCCAGCCACGGCCACGTCACGCCGGACACCCGCAGCCCTGCGCACACAGCGCGCCCTCAAATACTCGCGGATCATACGACCCCCGCGAGGCAACGACACGCTATCGACCAGTCATTCCCATGTCGCTAATTCCGCATATATTCACAATCTCGCTAACGTAGCTGAATCAGCATGGTTGTGTTAAGAAATATTTATTGAGCAGTTTTATTTTTTGATATTTCAATGGTTGTTTACTTATTTTACAATTACAAAAAATCCCAGTTACAACTAAACAGAACTGCAGGTTATTGAACAATTTTGAATACAATGTATAGTTCGTCTACCACGTGTATATACCGTCTTGATGATGTTATCGCATACTTTGATTATATTATAACAATGCATTTGTTCTAGTGCCTGTACTATGAAACTCAAAATTTGTTCACAAAGACATTTATCTAACTTATATATACTATCAGCTAATAAATGCAAATTAATTTACGTTACTAGAAAAGTTCAACGTATTATTATTTTTACATAGAATAATGAGTATAACAAGGCCATGCCACAACACAACACGACTGAAACATAAGTGCAATCGATTAAATATATTCCTACTTTCTGCTCTATAGAAGCATGGCCGTTAGAGGGATTTACAATGCC
The DNA here is from genome assembly GCA_018245475.1 of Pharmacophagus antenor. NCBI lineage: Eukaryota > Metazoa > Arthropoda > Insecta > Lepidoptera > Papilionidae > Pharmacophagus > Pharmacophagus antenor. The sequence continues at coordinate 11,421 of DWQX01000757.1, forward strand.
TTAATATTAACTTGTAACATACAATATCAACGTCTTATCGAGCAAAAGAAACTAATAAACCTTATACATATATTGTACCACCACATAATTAAGGAAACTTCATGCTCGAATGAATGTTATGTAATTAATGTAAACGCGAAAGCTTTAAATATTTTCGAATAACAAGAAGTTGAAAAATATCTTACCTTCTGGCCATTGGACGCACACTGAAACAAAGTTTAAGGAACCAATTAAAAGATTGGTCACTTTTTATTACAATTTTCTAAACTAGCACAAAGAAGACAGGCTTAGAAGTCATTCTCTGCTACGAAATTGAAATATTGCGAGTGCAAGACAGAAGTTGCATTCTTTCGAGCAAACGTCAAGATAAAATTGTATCGAAGACAAAGTGGTATGAACTTAGCAAGCTTTCTAAATTTGGTGTCATCCGTAAGTGATTTTAACAGGCAAGTTGAACCGGAGACAGTCTTAAAAACAATCACTAAACTTTACATTTACGTTAAATTTACGTAGCAAGACATAGCGTAACATGCATTAGGCATGCCGAGGACGAAAATATAATCTAAAATATAGATATTATTTAATTATTTCATTTGAATGACTAGACGCAACTAATGAACGTGCCAAAAATTATTAACAAAATAAGAAAATAATATTCGTACTGTAGATCGCATTAAAATTTATATTATTTGTTCAACAAGAGCTATGTTAGGCGTAACTGTGTTTATATTAGCAACATGGCGGTCTTTAAATGTTCGTTATACATTGTCTATAGCATATAGTCGAGTTCCGACGGAGACTGTCCCCGGTGTTGATTTTCTCTCTAAATAGCATTCTCCTATTTGCATTCCGACAAAATTATCTAGCGACATGTAACAAGTGAATACATGGACAACACCGATCTTTAATATTTCAGCTCTCTCACCCAAAGTGGGAACTGATCCATTTCTAGCCAGTATAACTGGATGGATTAAAAGAGAAAAATCCCAAGATGCGTTATTTTGTATAAAACAAGACAACAAAATAAAAAATGTTTAAATTTTAATAAACATGTATTTTAATTAAAGTAGGTTAATGGGATAATTAATTATAAGTCTGTGAATAAATGACAATCTTACCGTTAGGAACTGCGGGCGGTTTCTTGGTTTGTACCCTGGCAGTTGCATTATTAACCTGATAGGGAATGAACAACAAGTCAGAATTTGTTAATTGCTAAATTAAAAATTATGTCTTTATAGCAATTATGTAAAAATAATAGCATTTAAAAATATTAAATACGTTTGCAATTAACTTAAAGTTAACCGCCACAGCGAAAACATAGATGTCCTGAGTTGATAATTCCTTATGGTTTTACATTTTTAGTAAGTCAAATGTTAAATGTACTTTGCAAGAACAATTTAGACATTATCCAAGAAGTAATAACCATAACCTACATAACGTTCATCATCATGTGTATTTGAATATGTTTAATATTATATTTTCAATTTTTTGTATTAGGACATTGTCACAACAAAACAAAAGTGCAACGATAATTAACCAAAAAGTGCTTGATTGCTGTCTTACCTCGGTGTCTATTGTGACGGTACGGTTCTTTCTACATTTCTCTGTGAGACAGTCTCTCAATCGATCGGCATATTAAATGACCGTCTAGAGAGTAAAGGGACAACATAAATAAGGTTTGTTTGTGGATTAGATGAGGGGGCGGCATACTTATAGTGCTAATATGCGGGCCGGCGCGACTGGCGCGCACTAGCATGGCAGTAACTACAGAGCAGAGGAGCGCAGGTTGCGGTGGGCGTGGGCGGGATGTTAAAGTTACATAGTGCTACAGGTCTTATTGATTGAGTCATGCACACCTCTATCTTTCTGCCCTCAACCACGGTGCCGTGAAGACGCTCTCGTGCTCGCTCCGCATCACCACTATTTGCGAATGTTACAAAACCGAATCCCTGCATGCAAGACAGACAAAACATGCATTAAAAACAGCGTCGCTCAAAAAACAACGTGCAACAAAAATTAACATTTATGCATTGCATAATTTTTATTTAAATATGGTTGTGAGATACAAATACAATTTTTGTCTCCGTTGCGTTGGTAGTTTGAGCGTATTCTAGCCGAATGGGTACACATAAGCGTTTGGATATCAGTAAATCAATTAAATGTCTCTCGACCTAGCAGACTGTACTATCATAAATTGGTATCAATGTATACATAGAGTAAAGGATTCCTTTTGAAGCTAATTCAGTAGACACTACTTTTATCAAAGTTTCTAGTTGTCTTTGTATGAAATGTTAGCTGCAATTTGTTTTACGAAAGTTATCGGATATGCTGGTAAAATCTATTTTTTATCACCATTTGAAATTTAAAAAATATTGACTCTTTATAAATCCACAAAAATAGTCACTGTCTGAGGTTTTCAATGGATATATTTTACATTATTTTAGAGAATGTGTGTTTACAGTTTTATGCAAACTTAAAATTCGATTATGAGGTAAAATATCAAAAGGCTCCTGTTCACTCGGTTCGCAGGCACTGATCAAATATTTGTGCAAAAAATAAACCAGTTGTAAAAGACACTTTTTTCAATTAAATTATTAGCAACCTTGCGTTTTTTAACAGATCTATTTTGCAGACCCAGTCGAACCGCAACAAAAAATATATATATGTATATATATATACATATATGTTATATTTTTTGATAATAATTTGTGCTAACGTAAAATAAACTACTTACAAATATAGTGATAACCCATAGATACAAAAAGCAGCTAGCATAGCACACAATACAGTGGAAGAGACGAGTCGTGAAAGTGGCAAATAAGTTGCTGATTGTACGAAACGCTTACACTTATAAAAAGCATGACAGCTCTATTATCACAAATACCATTCTGGGTGCATGTTTAACATAACCTAACAATAACAATTATTTGGGCAGAGAGAAAGAGAGAGAGAGAATAGAGTGAGGAGATCGAGAGATATAAAATTACGAAACAAGCTGCAACTAACGTTATCATTGATTTAGTGGACGCTAGTCCTCCAGTCGCGACTTATTTATCAATTGTTTGTATTGGACATATATTGATTAGCAGACGAAGACATCAATGCCATTCTTGATATTAAGCCAAACTAAGTGATGCACCAAAATTACTTCTAAGATTTTATAAAAGTTACGTTATGATTTTATAGTTATGATTTTATTTACAGAAAAGTAATTAGGGTCAGTGAAGAATACATGCCCAAAAAACTAATGAAATATTATGTCCCCCTTGTTAGGAAGCGCGTGACTGAGAATACTAGGATTACAACAAAATATTTTTATTCTAAAAGAAGATTCAAAAAAAAAAAGTATATTTTGGAATGACGCATCACCCAAACTACACACACATGAAAGATCAATCTAGTCATAATCAAAAGCCATAGACACGTATAACTTTCCTTCCATCTTAAATACAACTATGAAGAGCAAGCGGTGCAGTTTGGACGATAGTAAACATATTTATTAGTGATGAATAATAGAGCTGTCCTGAAAATGTTTCGGAAATCAGCTGTTATAGTGACGATGCATTATATTCTAATACTGCAAATCCCAATGTGAGGCATTGAAGAAAAAAAATCGAAAATTATATTAAAAGAGAAAAATACATTTTAGACATGAGCGGGCATGGACTACTTTAGGAATCGGTCTCCAAAGTGGACACAAGGAAAGCAATAAACACGAAAAAGCGGTCAATCCAATCAACTTTTTGTATGTCACTTTTAACTCTTTCTGTATGGGTAGTACGAGATTTTAGTGAGTTGTTTTTTGAGTCAATAAATTGTAAATATCATGTTTTGGACATTTATACCGATGACTTGCTTTTGTGTTACTAGTTTGAAAGTTATATGAAAGTTATAAAATCATGGGATAAAAACATGTCAAAGGTACAGAATAGTTCAGTCAACTCTCAGATTATATTTTCAGTCTGATTATATTTTCACGAAGAATAATACTTTAATGGTAATATACAATGTGCAATAAGGAATACTGCGCCAAAATTATAGCAAAGAGTATACTATGACATAATTTTTTTTTAACAAAACATTAATTTAGTCTAAGCCCTTTTGCTGTGAGACTTGTAAAAGTTTATTTTAAAAGGATTAATCGCAAAGAATATAGTATATTTAAAGAGAAATGTATTAAAAAATTTTACATAGTGGCTTGTCTCTTTTGGGCAGTAAAAATAATTATTGTTTGAGCTTCTTAGCTATTGATTCTTTTTTAAAGTTATAAACCGCTACCGTAAGAAAATAGTTAGCAAAGTAGAATTAAGTGTCAATAGCTATGAAGGCTTTACTTGTGAATTACAGGAATATAATGCGCTATACAAAATATTTATGATGTGGTAATTATAACAATCTCTTTTAAAACAGCTAATCTTATTTTGCCACATCTTAGCCTTTATTAAACAATTGATTTATAATAATAAGCACCACTAAAAAGGGTTACCACTCAAAATATAATATCGTTAAATGAAAATAACATTTGCTACATGTTAAAAATTTGTTTCTTTAAGATCATGAATATTAAAAAACAATTAAGTTCATGTAAAAGTACATTAAGATAAATTTAAAAGCTGTAACTAGCTTTTGTCAATATTTTAAGTTACATGCAACAATAAGAAATACAATGTATAAAGATACCTAGTTTGAAAGTTCATTAAACAAAACTATTTACAGATATCATGTGTGATATTTTCTAACTAGCATACGGTATGCGGTGAAAATTATTTACACTTCCCATAATTCACAAGAATGTTGAAGCAATAAACATTTTTTGTGTAAAATAATATCCTACATATTCACGAAATTAATTAATTAATGGGGTATATAACACTTTAATAATTGATTCAAATTTCAAAAACTTTAATATTAAGTTATTAATAACCGTTGTCGATGAGTGATGATTGATCGATGAGATATTTTATAAGTGATAAAACTCGTAAATGATTCTCAGTTATTGTTTATTGCTTCACAAGACACGTGGTCTCTTGATAAAATCGTAAAAGTGGCCACAATGATATCCACATTAAATCATAGATTTCAGGGCCACTTTGTATTAATGTAGAAGAAAGTAATAAATTAATGCTTACCTTTGAGCCCCGTTCGTTGAAGATAATTTCTACATCAAGTATCGTGCCATATTGCTGAAATTAAAATATCGGTTATTATTTCATTTGGTATTCGCAAGCTTAGTGAAGTCATGCCGTGCGTAAGGTTAATAGAGTTTCATACATACCCCAAACATATTTCTGAGGTCGGGATCTCTAAAACGGAAGGGTATGTTGGATACATGTAATCTCTTCGGCTGCGAGGCCTGGGATACAGGAACAACGAGGGTCTTATCAGTGGCGTTGGCGCTGGCAGTGACAGCGGCATTGGCGGCTGCATTGGCGGCTGCATTGGCGGCGGCATTGGCGGCGGCATTGGCGGCGGCATTGGCGACGGCGTTGGCAACAGCGTTAGCAGCGGCATTGGCGGCAGCGGCGTGCGCGGCGGCCGCTTGCTGCGCCACCGCCGCCGCCACGGTCACGGGGGTGCTCTCCTCTGAGGCTTCCGCTTCGCTTTGCTGGAACATGCGCATTCTCTCTATGGTATTACTGAAATCACTACATTTCAGTATTATTAATAATATGCGGAGTCTTAGATACACAAGGAAAATGAAGTCTACGAAATATTTTCAATTGAATGAATATTAATCATTTTATAATTTAGGAAATATAACTAAAGAGTTGAGAAATAAAATACTAATAGTAAAACTATCTTGTGCACCTAATAGAAATGTACGGGGCTCACCTAATATAAAAGAAAGGCGACATTTGTTTTGGTTTTTGCGTGAAAGAAACTATTCTGAGGGGCGCAGGGGGTATGTCATTCGGTAGCCTAGCTTCTGGGAATTTAGTCGCTATGGAGTTTCTCGGAAGCGGACCGTGGGTTGTGTGTACGAGTTTTACAAAAACGGTAATTCAGCGACTGTAGCGCGTAGAAAATTTTCCAATATTCGACATTAAAATGACGCACCAAGCCCTAAATTCATTGATAAATGGGTCAAAATGTTTGAAGAGAACGGTTCAACGCTGGAAAAATCAAAATCCGGACGTCCAAGTTTTTCGAGAACGGTCGAAAACATAGACAGTGTTTCTCAATCTGTTCTTGCCAACCCAGACATTTCGATTCGGAAGCGTGATAATACTTTAAACGTGCATAGATCGACGTTGTTCCGCATTTTACACAAATATTTAAAGATGCGACCCTACAAAATTCAATTACTGCAAGAATTAAAGCCACAGGATGCTGGGCAGAAGCTGGACAAAATTGCCAATACTGGAGTTCAACTAATGCAAAACACAAACATCAAAAACCCCTACATTCGCCTAAAGTGACCGTATGGGCTGCAATGGCGACGCGAGGGATTATCGGCCCTTACTTTTTTGAAGATGAAAGGGGACGCACAGTTACAGAGAACTCGGATCGTTACGTGGAGATATTAGACAACTTCTTTGTGCCTGAACTGCAAAACTTTCCTGGTTATATCCAAAGAACATGGTTCAAACAGAACGGAGCAACTTAACACACGACCGTGAAGTCTTTACTACGAGTGTAAAATTTTTCCCGACAAATTGATATCCAGGAGAGGTGACATAAATTGACCTCTACGAAGTCTCGATTTAATCTTTATGAACTTTTTCCTGTGGGGTTATGTCAAATCTAAAGTTAATGCCAACAAACCGACTTTCTTGGCACAATTAATAGGAAATATCCGTCACGAAATGGCAGCCATCACGGACAATACATGTCGAGCCATCATAGAAAATTTTAGAGCTCGATTAAATGAATGCCGTTCTTTAATTTAGTATTTTTCGTCTATGGACTTATACCAAAAGTGCTTGACCCGTCTTTAATAAGAGTAAAGTCCTATAATATTGTTCACACGTATGTATAACACTTACTGAATTATTGTTTTGATTTTCAATAGAGTTCTGTGCGTGCGTCTGTGGTGGAGGTTGTGGTGAAAAATTGGCTGGTGGCATCGGTGCTGGTGGCGGTGGTCCTTCACTTTTGACCAGCTGGGCTTGTGGTGGTGCTGCGGGCACGCCAGTTTCCGCTTTCACCGCCAGCGCGTCACCATTGGCCGCATACTGAGCAGCCGCGGCCGCAGCCGCCGCCGCCGCAGGGAACGGGGCCGCCATGCCCGTCCCCACCATGTGCTGAAAAGCCAAAGGTGTATTTTGTATGTTAAAAGTACATTATAATAAAAGAAAATAATAAAGTCAAAGGTATCGAGTCTTAAAGAGAAAACTCTGTATACACCGAAATACACAAGGATTCCTATATGCCATTGAATTTCACAATAATATTCAACATTTTGAATGTGGAAATTGCTTGCTAAAATATTAACACCTTCCCTGCCACGTGGGGTGTACAGGCCCAAGCTAAAATTTCCTTTGAAAAAGTTTAGACCACATGTTTTCTAAATAAATTACTTTCAGCCTTAAATAACTACATACAACTTTAATCCATATCAAAATTTAATTAAATTGTTAAGTGAATGAGTGATTGACAAATTGTCTATTATATGCGCCTAACAAAACCGCAAGGGAAAAACATTGAAAAAACGCCCTGGCAGGGAACGTGTTAATATTATATAATCATGCAACAAACACATGCGTATGTGAAGACTTTGTTATGCCAATTATTAGACAATGGCTGATAACTAATACACATTAGCCAGGTAAATAGTGTTGACATGCATTATTATTATTATTAATGACCAATAATTTTCTGAGGTACTTTTCTTCAAATTTAATAATTACTAATTATGACACTTTATAATAATACAGCAGATCTTGTATATTATTCCTTACTTACGAGAAAAAATATAATATAATAATAATTCTAGTAATTTTAATGTAATTTGCACATTTAATATTTATGTATTCATTTTTCTTTTACCTTTTATTGTAATTTCTTGTTTAATATTGCACACAACAGGATATAAGAAGGGGTACTACCGTTTCCTAAGATACAAGAATTCCTAATTCAGAAGACAAGACGACAGTGATTGTAAATATTGTTTGTGTTCAAAAACAAACTTAATTGTAATTCATAAACCGAAATTATTATATGTAATGTTATATATTAAACGGAATTTGATGACAATCCAGATAAATAGTCCTGACGGCGATAACATTAATTATAAACATTATTAAAATTTAATTGGACACGTTACATATGCATGCGCACTCTTTCAGGGTCGAGGTGTTTACTAAATCCGTTGTAATAAATACAGGCAGTAGCAGCTGACGTTTCTGGGTTGCGATTCGAAATATTGGTATCGAGAGTGTTTGCCAAAACTCGCAAAGAGCTTGCAGCTGTAGCGTATTGGTGCCTCCACGTTATATTTATTAGTTATATTTACTTTAAGCAACTTTGTACCTTTTAAATAGTTTTTAAAATAAAATTTCAAACACATCACAACAATCATTTTAAGAATGTTAAATTTTTTTTTTTTGGTTTAACTGAAGATAAAAACCAAGACGCCAATTGTTTTACGTTTTAATAAATAATAGTGTAAACTTTGGATAAACACTTTAAAACATATATTGTGGCGCTATTTATAAGCCTAATAAAACTAATTAAACCTAAAAATGCATATAGTTCCAATATAGGGGAATGAAATGTAGACATTCATTTTCACGCACATATTATTTTCTAGAAATTACGTTTTCTTTTTAAATGTATATAAGTAGACTTTTACATAGAAATGTTCAATTGATTCCTTTTTTTGAATTAGTTCCTATTTTGCTACTTTACGTCACCCTACTCTTGGTTTTTTGTTCATGTATCGTTAAAAATACTTCGCAATGTATTTGTAACGGTTAAACCTGGACACGTTAAAACATCAATAAAATATAGTTTATTCCATGCATTTTTTTGGATTGGAAATGGATGCTTATTTAAAAAACCCAACATTAGGTTGGCAAAAGTATAAAGAAAAGCTGTCTTTCCGGGAACAATAGTCAACGGAAATAATCTGGCTTTATAGGACCGCACAAAAAAATCATTTTTTCTTTTGTTATTCGTGAAAAAATATTATATTAAGGTTTAATATTTAAATACATAACATAAATAAAATAAAGATGTTACAGTAATAACGGAAATCGTATAATTATTCATGTGGATTCACGAAAAATTAAAAAATTAATGATTTTTTTTAAAGTAAAAAGGGGAATCTTAAGATCTGGTGTTTATTCAATTTTTACAAATAAACCACACCCATCTGTGGTCATCGTCCGCCCTTGTTTACTGTCGTGATACCGTTTTATGCAAGTATTATAAAGTAATTATTCTTTCATTCATTCATCCATCTTAAACTATATTGTAGAGATTTTATATTATTGAAAGATTATGGAATTGTAGTACTATAAAAGATAATAAATAATTATTTTATACATTGTAAGAAATCACTTTAGAGTAATGCGAATACTTAATACCACATATTTAATTATTTAATATTTATACAGATAAGAAAATAAGAAAGAAGATAATAAAAAAACAAATCACGGTATTTTAATAATTTTCAATTTCAAATTATATATTTGATTTTTTAATGGTTTTAATATTATTGATTTTAAAATTTATTACTCCTATAATTTGGGATTATTTAATATTTTAAATGGAAGTTATCATTTCATTCATTTCTTTATTTAATATTAGAGTACATTTACAGCGAAATTCATAAGATAATTTTTAAGTTGTACATATATAAAACTGTCATACAATTCTATTTCGGAGGCTTACGCGATTTTTGCCTGAGAAATATACGTTCCGAATCATTACATCCTAATAGAAAATAAGAATACCCAGTATAATTGTTGATTCGCGCATACTCGTATTATCGTCGTAGAAAATTAGCAAAAGTTCTAGATTTTATAAATATTACAATGGTCTTTGAGTTATTATTATTGGTATTTTGGTTCGTAAGGTGCTTTTACATAATATTATATCGATACTTGGCATCTATCATTAACATATAACAAAGGATAAATATATTAAGATGCGATTCGTATTGACCGGTTTTTTACTTGTCTACTATAAATGGCAAATAATATATTCAATGATGATATATTCAATGCTATCATATACGATTACACATCTCATAAATAAATATAAATATATAAAAATATTCGGTGATTTCCTTATATATTTGGTTGGTTTTTCTCTCTGTTTTCTTTATGAGTTATATTTTTTGTGTGCACAACCTAAGAGTACTTCCAGTGCTTCTAAATGAATACAGTATAATGTAATAAATTAATTACAACATGTAGACTTTAATAAATAAATTACTGGGCACTCAGTTGTTAGTTTCTATTATTGGTAACTAATACACAGCACGAATTTTATTCAATTTAGGCTTATACCAATATATATATAGGGAACAAAATTCATTTTCGAAGACTTGGGCCATCTTTCGTTTAAATGTCCCTCTGCCTTTCCTCACACCAACACAAACTTTAGAATCGATGATCCCGTGCTTACATATATATTGACAGTATTATTTATCTACCCAGTAATGATACAAAAGCAATACGTTCCTTAACTTTCAATGTACCTACACACTGATCTGGAAAATCCACCGAATCTTAGTACGTATCAAAAAAACATAAATATTTTAATTGATACTAAAAAAATATGTCAGGGGAGGTATTACTATAATTTAAATCGAACATTACATAAAAATAAATAATTTTTAAATTACCTTTAAAAGAGATATATTAAAAATTTTACACTTGCACATCTGAGCGTCATACATGTAGGTGTTGTTTTTTTTAACAGTAAGTTGATCAAGAATTTTATCGAAATCATCAGCTCTGGATGGAAAACGCTTTAAATTTTTAATATAACATTTAATTATTATATAAGCTGATCTTTTACGAAGTAAAGTAAATCTTATTTATATAATAGGCCGCATTCATATTCCCACGACCAAGCCCGAATTTTGCATATATTGCGTGCCTATATGAGAGGCGATAATATAATTTTACTAATAAATATTTTTATATTCGTCCGATTACGCCGGTGTCGCAGACTTAGTTGCCGCCAGCAAACAAGAAAATTAGGATGTAGCTATTTTAACGCAATTGCTTAGCCGCAACTACTCTCGCCGGTCAATACAGGGTGTAACACGGTTCGTGTTATGAACAAACGGGTCACCTACCATCTTTAAGATCACATGTACATATTTCTGTCAAGTATTAAAATTTGATCACTGCTTAACAAAATTTAATAGCAAGAAAATATGCAGTGATCCAATTTTATCAATTTTTCGGGAATATGAAAACTCGGCGGACTCGTAATGTCGTTAACCACCGTCTAGTTTCCCGCGACTATTGGATTTTCACAATACACCCCGCACCTAAGTGAATCTGTTGTTTAGCATTAACAGGAAGCTGTTTCTCCTTGCCCTCATCATAAACATGTTAAGTGTTTTGTACATGTTTCATTTGATAAAATAATACGAACAAATGTTATTTGTTATTGCCGTTAGTAAAATAATAGTCTATTTTTATCATTGTACGTTAATGTTTATGTGCAGTAAAAGAAAATCATTATAAATGGTATTTTGTTAAACTTTTACAATATTGTAGCATAAGGTGTCCCACAAGTCCTTTGAAATTTAAATTTCGAATAAAATTCAAATGGCATAGTTTGGGGCGAAGTTTGGGGGCAGCAACAACGGCCTTTCGGGATTCAGTCACCATGGAGCGTTTCACCGGAGCAGACCGTGCATTTTGTGTGCGTGAATTTTATCACAACAATGATTCGGCCACCACTGCGCGTCGTAAATTTAGAGAGTATCGCAATTTACGTACGTTTAATGACTGTCCAAGTCTTCAAACGTTTAAGAGTTGGGTCCAAAAGTTCAAGGAGGCTGGCTCTACATTGGATAAACAACGATCGGGCTGAGCAAGAACATCACGGACGGAAGAAAACATCGACGTAGTGCAAGAGTCAGTCTGTGAAAATCCTACTTAATCAATTCGTAAGCGTTCCAGTGCATTAAATATACCCAGATTGAAGTTACAGCGCATCTTAAAGAATGATAAGAAATTTCATCCATACAAAATTCAGTTAGTACAACTATTACTAGATACTGATACCTACCAATAGACTTAATTTCGTGAATGAAATGATGAACCACTTTACTTCGTTTAACAACTGTTATTTTCTGATGAGGCTCACTTTCATATCAACGGCCATGTCAATAAGCAAAATAGTCGCTACTGGAGAAGCGTAAACCCGCGTCGCAAACATCAAAGGCCCTTACATAGCCCTAAAGTAACAGTTTGGGCGGCTATATAGGCGTATGGCATCATAGACTCATACTTTTTTGAGCACAAACATGGTCGTGCGGTTACTGTTACTTCGGAGCGGTATGTGACAATGATCGAGGATTTTTTTTACACTAGAGTTACAGAATTTTCCAAGTTTCAATACCCGGATCTGATTTCAACAAGATGACGCAACTGTATACCTCTAACACTGCTATGCCCGTCGCCCGTCAACTTTTCCCTAAATAAGCGATCTCAATGATGAGTCATTCCCTTGCCACCACGTAGCCCGGATTTAGTCAAATGGAGTTTTTCTTATAGGGTTTCTTTAAGTCTAAAATCTACGAAACGAATCCGCAGTCAACTGATGAACTAAAAGAAAATATCCAGCGAGAAATTGCAAGCATTTTACAGCGTACTTGCCGTGCAGTGATAGAAAATTTTAGTCGTCGTTTACAGGAGTACCAAGAACGAAATGGAGCACATTTAGATTAAGCAATTATTAAAAAAAATAATTCCCTTTTAATGTAATTACTAAACAATAAATAGAAATTTCGTATTGTAAATAGTTTTTTATATATTTTTTTTAGTTCAAAGGACTTATGGGACACCCAGTATAATGTGTACATTTATATATTACACACTTATACATTTGACAAATTAATTTTGACAAAAGACTATAAAGCAAGTAAAGTTGCACATACTAATTAATTGAACTTTGGAATAGTCTTTAATGTATTATTAGCAGTTTATTATTTAATTGCGCACTTGTGTACTCAATATATGTGTGTAAAATCAGTAAAATCGGTATAACGAATTATATAAAATATGTTATTGATCAAAATTATTATAAAATCTATATATATGTACATATTATATGTCAAGTTTAATGTATAACATCGATAACGTTTTACACCGGCGCGGAACGGATCCGTCCTCGCTGGAGCGCGACCTCCTGCCCCATACTTACACCCCACTTTTGCCCCACATAGCTTCTAATTTCTTGTTTTCCTGCATGACTGTTATCGTTTCCTGTTGTACCTTCCTTTAGAAGACGTCAAGAATGTTTGCTGTTATATAAATTATACAAATTTGGACATGTCTAAAGTGATGAAGACAGTAGAGATGTGCTAATAAAGGTTTTTGAATATCGTATAGATGATCTACTTGATATTTACTTATTATTTATGAATTAATTACAAGTTTATGTCTTATATAAAACAGTAATTCAATTCATAAAAAAAAAATTAATTAAATATTATCCTCTTTAACTTAATATGAAAGCTCGGGTGTGAAATAAAATTTTAGAAACGGTCCAAATTTATACGTAAATTCGGACAAAAAACAAATAACTTCTATACCCGTCAAAGTTCCTAAAAGTAATTTACGGGAGAATAAAGCATTGAAAATACACGAGCAGAATTTTGAAAGGCAAAGTAATATAACCGAAATGTACAAAATGAGTCGGTACATTTTTGAATAATACAATTTTACTGTTATTGTGTTGATTTACAATAGGTCGCTTTGTGAAAAATGGGTCTTAAGGTTTCTTTATGCAGAGCGGTCGTGCTTGATGGGACTGCTGCCTGCTGACACCAATTGTCGAAGCTGGGCTATGGAAGGCACTACGCAAACTCGCAAACATTAATAATTCTATTTGAAGGATGAATTATTATTTGTTCACAAAAACCCACATCATTTATGTTCATATTTATTTATGAATATTTTTAAGAACCTTGCTACTATATCATTCAAAAAGGCTTATTGAGCCACTAACAATGACTAAAAAAATGTTTGAATATACTAATTGGTCACAGTGGTTACTAAATCCCTAATGGAAACGATTATTGCTTATTATTTTGATATAAGCGACATGTTAAAAAAGTTAAAAATTATTTTAAAATAATTCAGAAGAATTTTTTTAAATCTTTGTCAATATTCACTTTCTAAGCAGGAGGAACTGTGTACTCTTAGATTTTATAAAAAACATTGTTCATTACTCATGAAATAATAATTATAAATTTACATTTGTAGTTATGTAATATCATTTAGTCTGCAAAAATGAAGGTATTTTTGAAATAAAAATATTGTCTAAGAAAATTCCACTAAAATTGAAAACTTAAAACGTTTCCAAATAGGTTGTACACTACCCCCTGCTGGAAAGGTTCTGCAGTCGGTCGCCTTAAGCACTAACAGCACTTTGTTACGTATTCTGACTGCTCACCGTGACCCCTGTCCTTATTATTGTACATGTACAAACTCAGCAGAGAGACGGTTTAAGCCGATACAACAGTCTCCTTGAATTGGTCGAATTGTAAGTAGTTAATAACTTTGTAACATTATTTATTATGCGTTTTCGTAGTACGTTGTTCAGTGTAATAAATACATTCGAAAGGTACAGTGAAAATAATTAATATAATTGTTGTTGTCTGTAGAATTATTTACTACACGCAACTATTCAAAAACAAATGTCATAAGACAAAATAAGATCAATAAAAAAGTGGTATGGTTGGATACATGTGGTGTTTTGTGGAACAGTCATGTCCGGTACGTTGGAGCGAACGCATAAACAAACAAATTTACACAGACTTAGAATTGAACGCATAGCACACCGTTATTTTTGCTTCTAAAGTTAACCAAGAAATATAGATAGTTAATGAATTTAAATTAAAATTCTTGCTGAACAAAATGTAATCAATAGACCATAATTGTGTATACACGAGAAAATAAAATGACTATTGAAATAGTAGTGATAAAAACGGGGAGTCAAAGGTGTAGCAGTATTTATCAATCTATTAAACCTTATCGAACTTGTTCAAACGGCGCACAATAAAAGAGTAATATCGAAAGAACATTTATAATGATTTTAAAACAGCTCTTGAAAAGTGTAAAGTACCCCGATATTTGAAGTCACTGATGATGAAACATTAGATTCGGCGCGCATAGCGAACGTTTTCAATTAGGTAATTATATTAAGAACAATTAGAAGCAATTGATCTCAACTGTACCACGTCCGGTGAATGAATAAAACAGAAACGGTCACGTCATCGCATCGCGATATACATCAACCATAGAGTTATTAATTCGGATGAGAAATAAAGACGTTTCACCTAAATAAAATAGAAATGATTATTTATGTAATTTGGTAAATTAAACTTTAATAAGGTAGCTTAAATCCGTATTATATATTATTCAGTTAAAATTGTTTTTTTGTTTTTTCTAGTAAACTGAAACATCATCATCATTTGGGAATAACTGACAATAAATTAAGAACTAAACAAAATAATGTAATAGTTGATGACGTTAGTTTATTTTAAGAGAGCACAGCTTTCATATATGTTGAATGATAAATAAATCTTGTGTTATTATAATGGGTCGTGATAAGCCGGCCAAGGAGACTGTCATTATGGGTCATGTAACGTGCACCCTGCTATTGTCAAGATAATGAGCAAGTTCAACGACTACTTCATTTATATTCTTTTATAAACGACATTTATACCTATAACTAAATTGTTAATAATATTTATTATTAAATGCATTAAAAATATCATTGCTCATAATTAATGGAAAATTTCAATTAAATTTATTTGAATATAAATTTATATTTAATTTTTTTGTTAGAAATTAAAATGAAATCTTATATGTATATAGCCTAAAGTCATTTTATAAACCTTTTCGTTATTATTTCAGGTATTCTTATTATATCTTGGATAGTCAACACATCTCCGGTTTTCTAGAATAACCACACAATAAGAATAGGACAGTTTTACAATAAGTACTTTTTTGTTATTTTTTTTAATACTTTGACATTTGTTATATTATTGATCACAGTTCGATTTAATTATAAAATTAAACGGAGTTAAGAAAATTTTATACGCTTAATGACTTAAAACCAAATATGGCATTGTTCCGTAAAACCGGCGGCGAATGTAATACTGACTATTGGTGATAACGAAGAGGTCAAAGGATGACTTTTTCACAAAATGTCTTACGGAAATATAATATAAAATGAGTGTTTAAATTAATTTTCCATTATTAGCAGCATATTTAAGATTTGTTAGCTAATCTGATTATTTTTATATTTTTAACTTTTGAGTTATTACTCGTAGATGATATTACATTAATATTAATATATTCAACAGTTTGTAGCGGTAGCGTTTCAGGTTTCAGTTTTGGGGCGCGCAGCCACAGCCTCCGTACAGCCTCCAGCCTCTCTCCCGTACTAAGTACGCCCCCGCTTCATGCATATGAATGATGTAGTCCACTAACCCCAGTTTTAATTACACTATATATATATATATATATATACACTTATACCGCAATAAGAATAAAAATAAATTGTAGGCGTTATGAAAATAACACAACAGTGAAATGCTAAAGGCATTTTTACTAAAGGCAAATTTAAACAAATAAATAGATGATAAGCTAAAAAAAAAATAACCTCTTTTTATCTCTGTCCGTTCTAGCAAGACAAATAAGATTTAACGTTTTGCGTCACACGGCGCCTCTCAGGCACCACAATGTTTTATGTGGCAACTCGAAATTATAGAAGGAAATCTTTTCCTACACGTACAAGGATATTATATATAAATATAACATTTT
This sequence comes from Pharmacophagus antenor, assembly GCA_018245475.1. Lineage (NCBI taxonomy): Eukaryota > Metazoa > Arthropoda > Insecta > Lepidoptera > Papilionidae > Pharmacophagus > Pharmacophagus antenor. The sequence continues at coordinate 28,391 of DWQX01000757.1, forward strand.
TGAATGCTTATTGCCATATAACTTCAATTTAGGCTATCTGTAACAAAATTAATTCGAGCTAATGTAGCATTAGCGTAGTCCAACCGAGAAAGTGTTCGAGCGCAAAGAGTTAATAATTTTAATTCTCGTTAAATCCACAGTAAAAATCTGTACACCTTTAAAAGCTTTTCACGTAACTGTTTGACTAATAAAATTTCACATTTCTTCTATGTAAAGTTTTTCACGTATACATTCTCATGTAGCGATTCTCATGTTCACATGTTTAGTTTGGCAATTTCTGTACCTTCATCAAAATAGAATTTACATTAAAAACGTGTTAGTAAAAATTTGTTTGCAAAAACATACAATAACTGAGTCATTAGTGTACTACCAAAAATAACAGTTTCAAATAGTAATTTTAAACAAAATTTAAGAAAAACGATTAAGAGTACAAAAAATATATTTTTCTTGTAGTGAAAAAAATATGATATGCGACTTCCTCTAACACGAACGAGAGTTCTGATTATACTAACAAAACCATTCCTCAGGGCGATGTAGTTTAGTCAATAAACATGCCACAATAGGGACAGAAAAGCATTGAGTAGTGGGTCGTAAATGGTTGAAATAGCCGTCATCCGGGCCTCGCTAACGGACGCTCCACGCATCACGTATAATGGCGTAGCAAATTTAAACGCTGGGTTAACGCTCTGCACTGAAGCACTAATTTACTGCATGTTGCTCCTTCTGGTTTGTAATTCAATAGCACAAACGCAGAATGTAATTAAAGTAAAATTTTTGATCTTATCAGTTAGTAACTACAAGTAAACTCACTATAGGCCATAGGGAATATAAAGATAGTATAGTTAAAAGGAGTGGTTGGTATGAGTTATTTAAATTTTTTTTATATTATTTTACACCGCCACATATATATATTCCTCGATATATGATAATTTAAAATGGAAGCGGCCGTCTCGCTCGACCGGAACTGGTTCTAAAAAATTTTTCAGATTAAGTACTTGTAGAAAATCTTTAAACAACGCTATTGCGGGGAACATAATCTAATTTGAGAGTAGAAGTATCGTTTTATGTAAATATATATTATAATATAAAATAGTAGAGAAGTTAGTGGCTACTATTTTTGGTGTTTTATATTATTTTCTTATATAATGTAAAATTCATTTTTTTTATTAATATTGTATCTTAATGTTCACTGCACTAAGCAGGCGTTTTAAATATTACCTGCTTGCTACATAAAAAATCTGTCAAATATATACTAGTATCATATATTCGCTCAATTAATGAGTATTAATATTTGCTTAATTAAATCGTTAACAATTGCGACGTACGATTACACGCACAAATGATGAGTACGTATTTTGTTTGGATGGGAGAGCACAAAAGTGGTACGGCCGCAGCTGCTGTAGACAAGTGACTTGCCCATGAATTGTTGGATCTATACACAATTTAAGTTTTTATTAACGATTGCGTAATTCAGACCATTACTAACATGATATTTATCATAAAACATAGTACTAAACTTCTTGTACCAAATTAAATTTGATTACTGTTCCTCTATAATATGTTTTTATTTCTATTTAGGAGTTCGAATTTGTTAAGATTTCGTATAACTCTAAGAAGTAATTTCGAGAATAGTATGGGATTAGGTAAAATTAATTTATTTGAAATTATAAACTGTTCTGAAAGTTAATAAGCAACATTGTGTAAGCATTTTTAACCGACGATTTTGTTTTCTCCAGTACGGGAGAGTTGATCCTTTCCTATTAGAAGGAGTGTAGGTAGTGTGAAAACACGACAAACACAAATGTGCTTTACGATATGGGACTAAAATTAATGCACAATTAATGTTTTAATATTTACATTACATATAGTACACTACAATAAGAATGATCGTGTTATTTCACATATACGAGGTTACGAGAAGTTTAAATTAAGAATTGACTGAGGGTAAAATAGAAAAGCGGTCAAGTGCGAATGCAGTTCAAGTTTCGTGATCATAAATATTATATTTAAGATTTAGATTTTTTTTTCTCATATCAATGCTTATTATAAATACGACTGACCCAACTGTAAGGAATGTTTATATAAATTAGGCTTTTTTTTACATACGTCAAGAATGAATAGTACATTAAAATGATATTTCATGAAAGTTAAAATCATATAATCAAAGTATTGCATTGCATTATTAATAAGGTTTAAAAAAATATTGAAAACATAGATATACATGTGAGTCCTCAGTTATTATTCAAAATTTTTAAGTGATACGATCCTAATAAAGTGAGAGAAGAATACTACAGGCACTAGTTCAAACGACAAGAATCCCTTAATCTCTTCACGACGTTTAGTTTTGCATTTACAGTTAATTTATATTAAAATATAGATGAAAATCTTTAACATATTATACTTTAACATTTCTCCGTTACTTGACCAACGATGAAAAAAAAAAGTAATAGGTTTCACAGGTATTTTAAAATTTACTTATATTTCTCATTTGTTAAATGAAAATCGTCCCTGAAGAGGTTAAGGGCGATCCATTTTATATGTTATTTTACATCCCTAATAACCTATTTATATATCTCTATCAGCCGCTTAAATTGGTATCGATTATTAATAAGAAGAAATAGCAAAGGTAAGCATTGAAATAGTACTTAGTATGTAATGTTATTTTTATATTCTTTTAAGCGAGAGGGTGCACAGGAATAATGTTATCTGGTACCGTTATCGCGTTTACACTATCAGACGTACAGACATACGGTAAACAATCTTCCCTTCGTACCTACGTACGTTAGGACTAATCGTTTGACTTCATCCTTCATAGTATTAACAGCGAAGGATTGGACTAGTCTGCAAGCGTCAGAGTTTCAGTCAACATATTACATATAGGTCTTTAAGAGAAGAGTGATTAGGCTTATTCTTGACTAATGCGATCTACCATCATAAACTACACCTTTATGTAACATTAGTGAAGGTGGATCGTAGTCAGGCGCTAGTCTACATGCATTTAGAAAAAATAAAAATAAATATTACGGCAGCCATGTGTTAGTAGGCTTGGCGTAGTTTTTAAATCGTATATTGTTACTTTAATAGGTAGTTTTTTTAGTGTTAATTTTGTACAAACTGGGCGTTCATCAATTAGTAAAAAAAGAAGGTTACGATAATTCGAATAAAGAAGTATACATTTGCACCTAAACTTATAATAAATAATATTTTATTTACATACAATACTATACTGTTTCTTTTATTTATTGAAGAAATTATTCTTATTGCGTTCAGTGTATTAACAATATACAATAAATATATACAGTAGAAGTAAAAACTCAATTCTTTGCTACAATAATTAACTGTAACTATTTTTGGAACTAGTTCCTAACTGTTTTAATAGAGTAAACACACATTTTACAAAGGAAAACGTTTTTTACATTTATCACATATATAAAGAATTACTAAGAGTTTCTCCTCAACACATGCCCGCGTATAACAGCCGAACAGTCAAGCTATGAAGAATTAAAAGTTTAATAGTTAAAAATATATACTAGATAAATTATACTATTGACAACTGCATATATATGAAGTGTAATCAAAATGAAGTAAACACATTCGTTTCGCATACTTATTTTTATCACAATTCAAACATAATATAAATACATAAATAATCATTCATTCGTGTATTCGGGTCAAATTCCTTTTTACGAAGTGGCAAGACATGTACTAAGACGTACCGATATATATATATATATATACTTTAGTATAAAACTCGTCCTATCGCCTTCTCTAAGCGGTATATACAAGAGAGCTTTCTTCATTACGAAATATAATAACCAGTACAAGAGTGTCTGGTGTCCTTCTGTGTACACTAGGCGCATTAATCTTTTCACTGTGAATTGGTTAATGTCAGTCAGCGGCGGCCGTATTCGTATATAACTAGATATCAAAGCGACGGAATTGGGTTACAAAATATATATTTTATAGTTTCAAAATGACGCGCTCATTCGTTTAAGTTTCAGGATTTGTTTTTTTTTATTTGGGTCAACAGATCGAGTCCGCGCGACCATCATTCGCGGGAAATATTGATCTTATTGAAGCTTGATTAACACGGACGCTGGCGTCGTGCTAATAATATCCCGACTCTGGCAATGATCCAGGCGAGGCCTTAATGATACTTCGAATCACGACAACTTGCAAAGGTTACACACTCTCGCTGCTATAGATCGATGTCGCAAAATGAGATTAATATAATAAGCTTACGTTTAGGTAATATGAAATATAGTAATTTAAAAGTATGTAATTACATTTTATAATATAAAAAATATTCTTTGTTGTTCGTGGAATATGAAAGTTATAAAATAGTATTTTCTACAATCTGTTTATTAAAAAAAAAATTAATAACACTAATATTCAAGAGACCAAAACTTGTTTACGTTTCACCCCATATTCGTGTATCTACTCATAAAGAATTACAAATACACATATGAACGACAATCTGTTTACATATATTAATTGATTTTAGAGAGTTTTATTTAACACTTCATCGGTCGTTAATTTCGCAACATAATCCTGCCCTATAGCTCACAAAATATAACCTTGATTAAATTTGATTTTAATTACACGTTATAGCATAATGTCATTAATAATTTATTACCATTTTAAAAACTTTCTAAACATAAAAACGGTACAATTTAACATTAAATATTATAACAAATGAGCATTGTGGACACGTACACGGGTTAAAATCATAACATTATATTTGTGTCGAAAATTATATTAAGAAGTAAAGTGTAATAAAAATTCATTCTTCACAACACGCTGTATAAATTGCGATGATCATATCAATGTTTAATGTCGTCTAGCTGGCGTCTGAACGTATTATTCACGATATAATATTAAAATACAAAATGATTACGCCTTAATCAAGTTTTATTCAGGTAAAATGAACTCGTTTTGGTCTATAAATATATGATCAAAATTTTATTTACAATTAATATATTTTTATAAGATACGCATAACTTTATGATAATTATTTACAAAATATGTTAAAGTTGGATATAAGATCAGTAAAGTTGTATATTTATTTCATTTTTGTGTAATGGGCAGTTCTTATCGAATATGTTAAGTATATATAAAAAAGCCCACGTCCTCGTCATAAAACGGTTAGGTGAACGGGTGGTTGCATTAAACACTATGACGGAGCTTACACGTTAGTGTGGCTTAGTCATCGTGCCCTCACAACCACTGCCGGTGTCTACTACAAATAATTGACTCGTTTATTATTCCATGAACGTTTCGCAAAATTCGAACGAAATCAGGAGTAAATATTAATGAGCAGAGAATTTCAAACTTTACTCAAATCTGTGCAAGTGAAAAATATCATCAAAAAACCTGTTTAACCAAATAAACCAAAAAGTTTAAATGTTAAACATAAAACTAGAAACATACATCATTAAATGAACTAACTGCGGCGGTAGTGTGGTATCGCAATTGTATGGAGACTATTATTTTATAAGTTATCCATATTCTCAATATTTGCTTCCAAAAACATCTTATTTATATGCGATACACGGTGTTACCCATAAAGAACAACAGACGCATATAACAGAACACCTCTGTCTATACATAGAGAGAGTTGAAAATAGCTTATAGCAATGAATCAATGAGAAATCGTTTGCATGCGAAGCAGACACGACTGGAAGTAGTCAGCGCTTCGCCTTCCATATACAAAGGTACAGTATATGTTGAACACGTTCCTTTGTCTGCCTACCTGAGTTCGTATTAACACATTTGAAGATGTTAACGCTATGAAATATACGCACTTTTTAAATGTTAATCACTATAAAAATGTACCATATGACCTTTCTAACTTATTGAGACTACAACAATAATAACTATCAATATCAAAATAAAATGACAATGTTTCTAAATATATGTATGTTTGCATTTACATATTTTATTGCAAAATTTTCGTATTAAAAAAAGTTTGAAAAACATTTATAGTAAAATAACCCAACTTAGCTGAAATTGATCATCGCACATGTTACGAAAACAAAAACAAATTAGTTTACCCTTTGGACCGACCCTGTTTTAAAATTGCCTAATAATATATATTTATATACATTATATTTAGGATTTATGTCAAGCAGTAGTGGTGTTAAGGTGCGCTAGTTACGTGATACGTGATACGTGAAAGAAAAACTTTGGATTCCTTTATAAATTTGCGCGCACGGTGTAGTGTGAAATTTGGCATAGATACAGTTCGCATGAAAGAATGCCGGAAATTATAATTTTTATATAATATGTATTACAAATACATTAAATTTTTACACTATTGTATTCAGTATATGTTAAACATACCGTTTAAATTTCAATAAAATGTTGGCTACTGAACCGATCCCTAATAATTGTATAATACCGAATTCAGTCATGGGTCTCACTTTTTCAGTGTTACATAATTTTCGTGCTAGGTTGCGTATGTTTAGATCAACCTTCTATCATATATTTTTTAGATTCATTGATTTTGGTAGATAATTGATTCAATTTTTTTTCTCTAATTACAGCATAGTTTAAAACATATACAATATACATGTTATAAATTTAAGTCCGTTTATAAACAATAATTTGGCCATCTCATATCACATTCAATATGATTTACAAATTAATTTTATAGTCGCTGCCAAACTCATTACAAGCGAGATATTAAAGAAGCGGTGGTTTTCTTATTGAAATAATTTGGCGAGAATGTGGAAGAAAAGTATTTTTAATTTTTTTACATTCTAGATATGTTGTTACAACTTGTATGTGATATTTACTGCAATAATATGTTAATACCAGCTAATGCTTATAAACATAGACTAAGTACGTAAGCGAGCAGGAGTCAAGTACGTGTTTTGGCGGTACTATTCTTGTATATTGTACAGTTAGTGAAATAAATACAGAAATTTATATTTCAATCTTATTAATAGATAAATATAATACAATAAGATAAAAATATGTAATCATTTATATAAACACATTCAATTTATAATGATCAAATGAATGATAGCCAACAGATTGCCAATATTTAGAATACAATTGCATGCTCAATAATGTAATTATCAAAATAGTAAATACCAGCAGAGTAGGTGTTCCGGTATCGATGACATTGCCGTTACTCACCTGAAATAAACAAAGCAACCTTTTAATGATCCACCTGTACTACCATCACACTTAAATAACATGATGATTTTTTAACATATCGTTGAAAACTGTCACAGAATTGCTGTTCTTAATATTTATAATTACATATTACATAAATATTTCGTTTTTCTTTATTTTTAATTACCGTCTTACTTTTTATTTCACCCCACACTCACGGTTGTCGGGAAGAGAATGCCATTAAGGCATTAATGGCGTCTTTCGTAATCTGTTTTTATAGGTAATACAATAAAGACCTTCCCTTTAAATAAATAGCGTAGAGTGAAATTAAGACTAAGTATTGATATTTCTTTAATTGTTATGAAGTTGCTTAATATAATTTTATAAAACTATTATATATGTACTTTCTTTAACTACCCACGGCGCGTTCTTTATCACGAAAATATATTCAAAGCCGTCTTAAGCATTTAATGTGTACACAAGATGCACTTCAGCGTAAGGTATTGCATTACGAAGCCGTCGTGGCGCTCGGGCGAAGGCGTCGCGACGCGCGCGAACCGAGCGCTGCTGGCGATCCGCCAAATATTTTTCATGAGCTGCGCCCGGGGCCGGGATAACTTGCCCTATTCACCTGAATCGCAATACATTTGCATCTCAGAGGCGTAATGGAAGATTGAGCCAATGATAGCGCTCTGGGCCATCTGAATTTTTGATTGCAATTTATGAAACAGACGATAGAATTAATTCTACATGTAAACTTACACTGCTGGCCAAAAGTTTGAGACCACCTTGAAAAATTATAATATTGAATAAAACTCCAAAAGTTAGTGCTCTACAAATTATTTATTTACCTTATTAAATAGGGAACT
>DWQX01000758.1:0-36379 GCA_018245475.1 Pharmacophagus antenor
AGTAAGAGCCCACTGCAGACGTTTCTTTTTGTTTTGTGGTCGTAACAGTGGTTTACGAACAGCTACGCGACCAAACAGATTGGCATCTCGAAGTCTTCTCTTTACTGTACGTTTTTTTTTTTGTAGAGCACTAACTTTTGGAGTTTTATTCAATATTGTAATTTTTTCAAGGTGGTCTCAAACTTTTGGTCGGCAGTGTACGTGGGCCGCATTTAACAGGCATCTAAATTTCTAACTAACAATTAATTTATCCTTGGTTTATATTTAATTAATAATACTTGCAAATCTAAGTATTTTATTTAATAAATAAAGAACTACCGACATAAATTTATCAGTACACAACACCACTATTCACCGTTCAAAAGCGTTACTTCGCGATGCAGGATTGCGGTAATCAAAAGGAAGACAGGAAGAAAGAAATAAAGAAAATTTTTTATTTGACACTTAACACAAAGGCAACAATCGAAGCCAAAAAAAATTAACACAAAAATGCATACCCAATATAACAATGCCTTATCAAACCACCCTGTCCGTTCACCGGTCCATGTACCAAATGGGGACACCGCTAAGTTTGCACGAGGACGTGCTAAGCTAGCGCATCCCGGCCCTGATTTTCAGTGGGGCACTAAAGGGTAAGGCCTTTAATATTAGATTTACCGGAACCGACATTTTGACGGACCAACCCTGGATAAAAAGTTCCGTATACTAATATGCGTTTGACATACAACGGACAACATTGCTCGTTATATTTTAATGCAAAAAATGAAGAACAAGAATACAATAATTTACAAAATTACTGCAGATTGGAAGAGAAAATCATAAAAATGTGTCCGTAAATCTAGTGTTAAAAATGCACGGCCTGTATATAAACAGCTGGCTATATAAAAGTGTCATGTATGAAGTGGTAAATACTTTTATTATCAGTTATATTCAACTGTTTATACCGACCATTAAAGCCGTTGCATATCAGTGCGCTACGATAACAGTGTGTCTAAGCCAAGATAAAAGAGATTTCAGTCTAATCAGGTTCAGTATTAGACGGGTTATTTTCCATTATTAATATTACTTAATCCGTTATCTAATTCTATATTAGGCACTTAGTTATTTTTTTAACGGGCAGGAAATCTACGATAAGTTACTTTGACTACTGGCGGAAAGTCAAGGTTAAGTGTGATTTTTACCCACTAAATCTTCCTTGTTGTTTTAAGCGTTTTAGAGGAGTCCGAAAGAACAATAATAAAAAAAAACAATAAAAAGATAGAAAGAACAATAAGCCCGAAAGACCAGCATACCGCATTTAAGTCAAATCAATGTAGTTCACTAAATTTAACACCAGATTTACCGACACATTTTTATGGTTCTCTTTTCGAGTCTTTAGTAATTTTGTGCATTATAGTATTCTAATTTTTCCTGTTTTTCAAACGATTATTAGTGTACGGATCTTTTTATCCAGAGTTGGTCCGTCGAAATGACAGGTCCATTAAATATAGTGTTAGTAAATATTAATTTTTACATAAAAGGTTTGAACACAACTACAAAGATAAAACAATGGAAAAATCACGTCACGTATTAATATTATTTATATACACGTGTGTAAATGCTCGTCCTTGCCCCGCAGGCACGCCCCTACAAATAGTAATAGGTAATCCGTTACCTAAACTTAAATTAGAATTTTACGATGGGATCTTACTTGCAGGTGGCTTGGCTTAATTTTATCTAGCTTGTTACACCTGTACAATAATATAATAATTGATAGATTAAAAATGTAACCCCTTAGGAACGGTGTAACTTCTATATTGAATTATATTCATTATAAATATTTCTTTTCATCCACATACAAATACGTTAAAATCATACATCATTCAAATTTGCATTTTTTTTTTGTAGTATGTGGGAGATATTAAATTGCCGGTATTAAAGTGCCAGTATTGCGAAGGGTTCCGTACCGGAAACGCGAATAAAATCAAGTAATAACATAATTTTATTTTTAATGTTTTTGGTGTAGCAGCAACAGAAATGTTACGGTTAACGAGATGGAGCTTACTGACATACAGACGGCGGTGGTTTTGTAATAGGGTTTCATTTGTCACGCTCTGCGTACGGAACCCTAAAAACCTATATATTTTTTACTAACCTTCCTCGTTTATTAAGTTGCATCTGTCGTAGGCTTTACCATGTCCGAATAGGGTTATTCCCCGTTTATAAGATTTCGCATCGGAAATAAAATGTTTAGGAGAAATATAAACCAATTACATAATAGATTGAACAATTTTAAATAAATAAATATCTAGAACATTTCACACATAGTATTCTGATCCGAAGATAGGTAGCAAAGCATCTGTAGTAAGGGTTCTCAGAGATCGATATACATACATAGATATATTAAAATAATTATTTAAACATATATATTACAACCAGACACAGAACAAACACAAATGTTCAAAAATCACATGAGTGTTTTTCCTGAGCGGGAATCGAACCCGCGACCCTTGGTGTAATAGGCAGGGTTACTACCATTACACCAACGGGCCAGTCGATTGATCAGTGGCTATGCCCGTGGCTAGTGGGTTAATAAATTTCTCCATTAACTATATATCCACACCGGCCACACTCAAAATCCTTTATTTTCCCCCCTTCGATCATAACAATGACAATTACAATATTAATTGAAGAAGATATAAAAAACGCTTTATTCAATTAACTCTTGACCATATATGTGGCCTTTTTATTAGTAAAAGCCTAATGCCATAAGGCAATTTCAATTTCAGTTTTGTGAAAATAGCTCGTAGTTAGTCAAGTGTGCTCGCCCAGAATTCTTCTGGCAATCAAATGTACAACCGTCGGTACTAAACAACGCTTTTATAGTTGAGTGTGGTGTATCTAGCCAGTAAGATTCGAGAAAAATCTACCACCATAGAGACTGCATTACACATGTGGCCCGGAATCGAAACCGGGACTTCTTTTTGAGTCAAACAAACGAAGTAATGAAAACATTTTTTAATTATCGCATTTACAATTTACTCTCATTAATAAAGAGACGTAATCCAAAATACTGCTTTATTATTAAGTTTATTTGGCTATTTGAACCTAAATAATATTATTTTTTCGTATAACTTGATCATAAAAAAAATTATTGACTGCCTCCGTGGCGTAAAGGTTCGGTTCCCCTGCCACAGGACTAGTGGAGTCTGGGTGGTGGTAGGGTTTTTCAAAACCCGGCAGGCTAGCTACCACCCTTAATGGCATTCTGCTGCCATAACAGCATTAGCCTACAGCCATACATGTGAGAACCAGATATATTTTGGGCGAACACGCTTCACCATCTGCGGCCTCATTGTCACTTAACATCAGTTGAAATCGAAGCCTAGTTTTAGCCCATAAGTGACAAAATACTGAAGTAGTAATTGCGACAAATCGCATGACATTCAGTGTTTAAGTAAATATGGTCCGATGTTGTCGAATCTCGTCGAGTAACAATCCAAAAACGTAGCCGAGAATAAAGGAATAAATGATATTCAACACGTTCACGCCGGCGGCGATTTATTGCTTTTCTCACCGTGGGATGGCGAGCGCGTCCCATGGGTTCACGTAGTTTATTATGTATAAACAAAATTAATGAAAAATTTATTCGCATAAATAGTATGACACGAAAACTAATTGTACCGTTGAATAAACTCAAACTGGTACGGTATACCGTCCGTTTACTTATCGACTGATGAAAGATTAGCGTGAACCATTAGTGCCCTACGGCGCCCGATGGGGGACTCGACTGTGAACCACGGTTGGTACACGCCTGCGTGAGCGTGTTAAACATCCATACCCATTTTTAGTATCGCCAATACAAGAGATTAATAATTGATGCACGCGAATATATTTATCTCAGACCATCTAACGTCGCAGAGGCAAAAAAAGTAGTGTATTAAGTAATTTTACGATTTGATGGTTAAATGCGAACGACATAGAAATTATTGTACACATACTTATTCAAGCTTTAAGGTTAATAATAAAATTCTAATGTATCGCATAATACACAGAATTTTTATATTGCAGATTATATTAAGATATTCCAAATGAGATCGTAATGCCTTGATAAGATTGACGGATAAAAATTACATAATCTTTTTATTTCATTAACACTGGTATTAACCATAAAAATAAGAGATACAAAAACTATTATTTATAATTTAAATATTACCTTCATCCATTACACGAGTGAACGCTGGCAACAAAACAGAAATGTCACATTCATAGAGCGGCAATTAAAAAAAAAACAATCGTTGCGCGACGTCGCGAGCGCGCTCTCCCGTACAATGGAGCAGCGGCACTGAGGAGGCGCGGCAAGTCACACCCGTTCAACCTTTACTTATCATAACGCATCACACGGTGACGTCGTACACACGTATTACACTAGGGTGACACATAATTTAAAATAACAAAAGCTGATTAAAAAAAATATGATTTTACAAGGAGAGTGTTTATATTAATGATAATTGTTTATATGAACAGTTAAGTATCACACATTCTCTTCTAATATTTTACAGAACTTAATTAGAGAATGTGTACCGACTCTTAAAGTACCTCATGTGCATATTGTTATTTTCTTATATGCAATAAATTAATAGACAAAACACTATCCGTTCGGTCATTTATAATGTTTATATTTACTGTTATATGCATATCAGTCACTCATATTTTCCTATACAAAAAAACGACAGGTTTATCTAATAGTAAAAGTGCCTGCCTATGTCGATGACGCACACTAATCACAGTGTGTTATATTGTATGCCTACACACTTTACTCAATGATAAGATGTTACCCACTAGGATGGTAATCTATACCGGACATATATATAACCTGTTGCGGACTACCGCGCCATATATCCGTTCTGTGTAAATCGTCAAATATGCCAAATAACTTATATGTGCGTTTAGCGAAACCGCTCACGGTGCCTAGAAACTAATACATGTGTCTCAAGTAAATGCTTGTGTATGTACACATAATATAAAATGTCTAGAATTTAACTTGGAGTACTGTGAACGGCGACATGAGCTCGTCGCCACGGTACAGCTCACTACGGAGAGTCCCGTCCGCTAAGGGTTAACGCACAACCTAAACAGTTAGTTCTAGATATAAAAAATTTTGAGGCTCTGTTCTTTGTGATGTATATGTTACTTTTTATTCTCGGAGTCCACTACTTGAAAATCGAAAAAAAAAAGAGAATTAATCTTAATAATAAATAAATAAATTATAACGCCCAGGGACGCAGGCGCGTGGTGTTTAACAATATAAAACAAAAATTATATACTGCATAATAAATATATGTAACCCTTTTTTTGATATCAAATGTCTACAACATAGACAGTCTCGTTAATATTAAAAGCATAGTCTACACAACCTACGTCATATTTTACCATAAAATAAATTGCGGCCTCTGTTATCTTTTTTGCCGGTTTATATCCGTTTATCCGACGAATAACACATAATTATTGCTTATCACACGACAAAATAGCAATCCTTTAATAACGGTCACGATTAATGACATCAATTTTATTTTTGTGCAAAAACTTGAAGAAAAATATTCATTAGTCAAAAAAAAACACTAAAAATTATTATTTTAAAGTGTACATTACCCTTGCCTATATCAATAACCACAATTAAAAAAAATGCCGTATATTCCGCCATTTTATAATAATAATAAGGCGAATTGGCACCAAAATCACACAGATAATAAAAGAAGTACCATCGATACACTTTTGTCTTTGCAACACTCGTTTCAAATTATAACCTTCCATTGACACGAAAATATTCATTCAGTACTCAACCATTCCGGCACTACTTTGTGCTAAATACTAACATTAGTGCTAGGTTTTGTAGTGTAATGAATAGCATCTGGCTGGTAGGGACAGTCGAATACGCCAACTTTTTTAAAAATAGCCCACAAGACTACGCGTTCTAAAATGTCACTTTACCAACTACGTTATTACGTATAAACTATACGTCGATATATTTTTGTTTTTTTTTTATGACAAAGCAATGAATATACTCATTTCATACCTAAACACAGTAAGCGCTAATGGGATATAACTGCCTAATATACTTTTTAGTAAAAATATAAACGGTCTTATGCAATATGTAAGAGAGGCGTGCATGCCATCAATGGAATTAACTACTTTTCCATCAACAGTGACAATTTATGGTAAAATTTATTTTTGTTTTAACCGATCTACGCATATTATTGAGTGATAAAGTAAATCCAATCACTTATTTAAATTAACAACATTTACGGTAATAATTTTAAAACAAAGTTGTAATAAAAAAAGGTATTACAACTTTTTTATAGCAGTACAAAGTTCTTTCATTTTAATCATACATTATATATCGTCAACGGATAAGATACTGATGTATATTTCAATTGGATAATATGCGTCAACATGATGTGTACAAAATCAACGGAGGTAAGGTTAGTCAATCGGCTGCTGCAACAGCATAGCTGTGTTCCGGCAGTCGTGCATGTGAGAACCGGAAGTATTCTGGGCGAGCACACTTCAGCATCTACGTCATCATTTTCATTTAACATTAAATTAAATTGAGATCAACTGCTAAATGATTCCCGATTAATAATAAATTCGTTTAAAACTAGTGCTTTATACAATATAACATGGCAAACACATTATAGTTAACGTATTTGCTTGGTTACATTTCATCGTCCTTAAAAATCACACATAAAAATATTATCATTACCGTCGCAATAACCGCTTTAAATAAATTCTATATTTAAACATGACAAGTAAAACACGTATTAGTAGAAATAATTTGAGTTATACGAATGCTCCCGAAAGTCCTTATCAAATTCCAATGTATACCAAAATTGAGGGAACTATGAGAAACATAATGTAAGCATTGACGTAAAGGCCATCTATAAATTTATTTCGGTAAACGAAAAATACAAAAGATCCATAAAAAAAAAAAACACTACAAGGTCATCACAAGATGTCGTCATACGAAAATTCTTATAAATATGTTAAACAAATTGCTATAAAACACTGTGTCGACATCTTGTAGTCATTTTGTTTGCTTACTCGAGTTAATTTTCTAAGGATTGCGTACCCGTAGCGTGACGAACGGAACCCTATAACTAAAGCTCCGCCATCGGTCTGTCTCTCGAGGGGCTCTAGCTCATGAACTGTAATATGTAGAAATTTTCACAGATTTTGTAATTCTATTGGCGCAACAACAAATGAAAAAAAAGTAACTTACAAGAAACGTGACTCTATTGTCTTTTACACTATATGGAAAAGTTGGCCATTTATTATAATACGTTTTTGACTATTTCCATGGCGCAGCGGCCAAGCTTTGCCTTGAAACACGGAGTTGCTTTATTTACTCTATGGTTATACATGATGAAGTTTCGATGTTAATATAGTTCTATCGAACCCACATTCTTACACCTTCATATTGTCAATCTGGTTAACGAATGTGAATGCTCTGGGTATTCTGTACTAACGCTCTTCACCATCTTACAATTATATCTATTTTATTTTTATAAATAGAAATGGTGGGTACCCTTCGTGCTACCAACGAACACAACCACATTTTAAAGTACACAGCAATTGATTTGGCACGTCGGGAACAAGAGCGCGATATTAAGCAAGGTTCAGTTTTATAAAGCGCTATATTAATATATCGCAATTACGTGACTACTAACGAGAGACCGCTCTGCAAACATGATCTCAGCCGAGCTTTGCAGTAAGAAACTCTTCTGCACATCGTCCCAAGTAGTAAATAAAAATAATAATTTATCACAACACTACGTAAAAACTTTCATTTTTATTTACAAAAATTTATATTTATCTAAGCAGAGACTATATCTTTTCTACTATAAAATAATTCTAAGCATAATTTTTCTTGCTACACGTACAAGTCCGATGTCCATTAATAATAATTTGATTAAAACCCTTTTCAATTTTACAAACCTATTTTTTTTATGAAGTGGCGAAGGACAAATACTTGATATGCTTGTTGAAAAATTGTTATTGATAACAGCTAGCATGGAAACATCTTAGTAATGGATAAACAGATAAGCACATCAAAACAATATCCGTCAACGATTCACGATTTTTGGTCGCCGCCCAGTCTAAGATGCCGTTATAATCTATATTTAGCATTGGAAAAATTCCGCCGCTTCATTGTACACCGAGAACTTCAAATATTATTATTATTTTATTAAAGAGTTATTCTCTTTATTCAATCATAATTTTTTTAATAACGAAGCTATATTCATTACTATTGATTGTGTAATAATGTTTCTTTTTATACATTATGTAACATATAACTGCCATACGTATGAACAACTAAACAACAAACTGGTTGAAAAACATTTCAAAATATTAGGTAAGAAATAAAAAATATTTAAGCACTAACAATTATTATAAAATATAAAAGTAATGTTTAATGCATTACAACCACATTAAAAATTTAATGTTTATTTTAATCGACATACTACCGCTTAACTATTTTGTTTTTGGTATTGAGGAAGTCAAGGTTACATAAAACCTATTTTGTGGTCACTGTAATATGTTTAATTGTAATAAACCTGCAAAATCACTTAGCTCCCTCATATGTAGGAATTATCTTAGTCCTATTCTTAGTAGCCCAAAGTTATTGACTATTAACCCTTTGAGCGCTGAATTACCTGACTTTAGGCGTGCGCCGTGACCACGGGCTTCGTACTTTTTACGTAAGTAAGGAGATTTGTGCACACACTTCACTTTTATAACATAATATATTGATTATAATTGAAATAAAATAAGTAGTGACCTCATAAGTCATAATAACCATTTACTTCATTAAGCAACTATATTATCAATAAAAGAAAAAACAGTGAAACTATGTCAGGTCTTTTAATTTTATCCCCTACAAATATGAATGTAGTTACAAACAGTATGACCATTTAAAAAACCAGAGCTTAAGTCAATATAATAATTAAAAAAACTGTAATATAATAATAAAAAAGTTGTCATTTGCCAGCATTTTTCAAAAGATCAGATGGATATAGCCATCACTTGCAACAATGTCTTGAACTGTGCTAAGAGAAACAGTCTTATATAACATTTGTTGTTGTGGTTTAATAACAAAGGTCAGTATGGGGATAAAGTACAACTGATAAAAATATTATCACAAGGTTTTATTGTGGTCATTTCTTCATTTTTGATAATGTGTTAGTCGTCATCAAAGTAATATTTTTAACACTTTACACCCGGCAACACCATGATGGTGTTGTTTTATTACAAATGATAAGTAACAGAAAAAATCCTTTGCTGTCTTAAAGGTCAAAAACTGATAAAAACACCATTTTCATGACTTTCGCTTTTGTAATAATATAGAACTCAAGCATTTAAATTATTTTATTATACTTAGAACCTACATGTTATTTGGTTTCTTAAAATTTATAAAAAAAATGCTAAAATATGTGGATGTCAGTGTTAATATGTATCACATTTATCATATTAATAGTACTAAAATGGTGAAATTGCATCTCATCTGAGAATAAATTTGTTGGTTCCATTCTAAGAAACAGTAAAATTTAGCAATAAATGTGAATGTGTTCAGAAAAAGATGTTGCTTGTATTTAAAAATACATTTTATTTAGTTTTCATGAATTTAATATATTCCTATAGATAAGATACTCTAAGAGGTTCTTCAAAATTAAAAATGAGATGCTGCAGTAACTTTAGTGACACCTACAGATCTGTGAAGTAGTGAGATAGCCATTGTCTATCACAATACAATTTGTGATAAAAAAAAAATGTTTGGTGATAAGGTAGATTAGTTACATAAAAGATAGCGTTCTTAATGATATGAAAAATTACAGACATTTTCAGAGTACATTTATTTAATAAATAATGATTTTCCTCTTTATCAAACTTTCAATATTATTCTAAATCTAATGTATATATTTTGCCTAAAAGTTTAACATGCTCCATTAATATCTAAGTAAAAACATTTTATCCAATTAATATATACATATTTACTCAGATTTGTTACTGTTTTATTTTTCATTAAAGAACCTACCAGGTAAAAATATTTAAGTTAATAAATGCTTAATCTTTTTTCAAATAAATAACCAAATAAAGCTTACCTGTTATATGTACTTTAGAGTTGATCAGGATTTCATACACTAAACACACATAGTTATTGATTATTTACGTAATTTTAAACATTTTTTCAATGACAAACAAACCAGCAAACCACCCGACAAGCCGCAAGCGGTGTTGCTGCTCGCAAAATTAATAAATTTTATAAAGAATACCATTTATGATGTTAATAATTAGATTTCTGTCAAGTCATGTTTACAAATATATTAACTATAAAATATGTACAAAAAAATATGTATTTTATAATAATTTGTGATAAAAATTTATCTACTTAAGTTAAAAATTAGATTATTTTCCTTGAACATAAACATGATAATTAGTCCAATATAGTACTAGAGTTTTATTAATGGTCTTTGGGGATCCCCAAAGACCATTAAAAAAACTATTCGCACTATATTTTCGCAATCGCTAATGTAGGGAAAACATTAAAAAATTTACGCGATTTTTACTAAGTTAAATGCTTATGAATGTTATTAAAAACGAAGTAATAAAACGCTTTCACGAAACTTTATCCTACGAAAATTATTTTTAACGAAAATTTTAAACGTCAAGCTTAGTAAAATATCTACTTTACTACTCTGTGTTTTGCTTTTCAGTTTGACAATGATAAGTGAATTGTGACACAAAAGAATTGCTAACGATTTTCATTATACCCATATATTCTTTATTGAAGTTGAATTTAATCATACAAATAAAAACTCAGAATAAATGTTATAATTCTATAATGTCTACTATTAATAATGCTTTGTATCATATACTTTCTAAAAAATATGAATTTTGTTGTTTTTGCTTCGAGTCGGTTAAAGATAATGCAGTTAATGTTTATGATGAAGTAGTATTAAGGACTAAAATGACAGTGAGTCACGTAAAATTGACAGAAATATTGTCAGCACTACTCGGGGAACAGGTAAACTTCGTTTTATTATTAGTATTATAATATTGTTAAAGAAAATTATGATTTTTGAAATTTCAACTTTTGTACTGTTTTCAGGCATACAGTTACATATCTACATTTGACATGATGTGTGACAATTGTATGAAAATAGCAATAAATAGTTACACATTCATCAAAAGTGCAAAAGAAAACTATGAGCAGCTCTGCAACACACTTGAAGTACTTCTAAATAGTTTCGAGGATACACCCGAGGAGTTAGACAAGTGTCATAGTCTTTTTATATCCATAGACACTGAAAATTTAAAAAGTAAAAAAATTTATGATTGTAAACCGCTTACGAATCCATCTCAAACTGCAGCACTAAAAAGATTCCAGTCTATTATTAACACAAAACAAGTGATAACAAAATTAGAAGACATCCCACATAAAATAAAAATAGAAGAAGATGATAGAGATTTTATTAAAAAAAAGAGAAACAATAGACTACTTAAATTTAAATCTAAGGAATCTAGTCTATTGGCTCCTATACCAACAACTGAGATGCTGTATGATAAACATAATAAAAATAATCTAAAGTGCAAAGATTGTTTCAAAGATTTCCCATCTCTTTCTAACTTAAGAAATCATTTCATTAGAGTACATGCACCAAAAATTTTTAAATGCTCTGTCTGCTATAGAAAATTTGGATCTCAATCAATATTAGATGCTCATGAGAAAGAAAGCCATTGTACTCTTGTGTGTACTGAATGTGGGAAAACATTTCACAATAGGCACACACTCAAAATGCATGAAATGGGACATGAAGGACTTAAACTAGTATGCCAAGACTGTGGCAGGATATACAAAAGCCATACTACATTCAAAAAGCACATTGATCTAAATATTTGTGGCCAAAAGACCAGGGCGAATCCAGCAGAAGCTAAGTTTACTTGCGATTACTGCAACAAAAAGTATACTCAAAAGGTATCATTAAGGGTTCATATACAGCACGAGCATGGTAACTACAAAAGTCATGAGTGTAAATGGTGTAAAAAGAAGTTCTGGGCACAAAGTAGACTAAAAGCTCACATAGTAAAACATACACAAGAAAAGAATTTTCACTGTAATATCTGTGGTGGGAATTTTGTTACTAAGGAATCTTTACTATACCACACAAGAACACATACTGGAGAAAAACCATATAAATGTGAACACTGTGAAACTAGGTTCCTATCTGCCTCTCGAAGGGCAGAACATGTCAAAAGCCAACATTTGAATGCAACTTTAGAATGTGATATTTGCCATTGTAAGTTTAAAACGCAGTTATGCTTGCAAAAACATAAAAAGACCCATGCAGTTGTGAATAATGGGGTTCATTTAATACGTCAAGTATTTTCAGATGATATCAATGTACAAATAGCTGAGGATGATAAAATTTATCTAGAAGTATCAGATGATTGTGAAGACTATTGTCTAGGAATGGCAGCATATGATAAACTAGCATAATATTATATTTAAAATAATATACTATTAGAGCACAAATTTGATAGCTAAATGTGAAACTGAGTATCAAATATTTGATAAATTAACATGAATTATCCTTTTAACCAATTTATAATCTAGATGGTTTTTTACACATAAGTAAAAATTAAACTCAAAGAAATGATGTACACTAATGGTTCAAATTACGAACTTAAAAGAGTAATCATTAAGTAATTCAAATTATAAAAAAATTGTAAACCTCATTTCTCAAGTGATGACGATGATTTAAATTATGTTTCATTGTGATAAAGTATACAGATTTTCTTATAGTAATTTGTGGTGGCATAATTTTTTACCATTTGACATTTTGCTGATGCATTGATGCATTCGCCATAATTCTATTTATTCATGCTTCAATGAATATTAACGTACGACAATTGTAATATTCAGAGCTTAGATAATGCCAAATAACTTATTCAGAATGTAAATAATTAATATAATTAGTACACGCCCTAGTTTTTATTTTTAAACTTTTGTTTTAATACATCTTAGATAACATACTATTACACGAAACAACTACTATTTTTCGAAATAGCTATGTATAGTATTTTTAAAGTTATGGACAATCTCAATAAATACCTATAAGAATCGCCGATTGACTATTCAATACCTTTGAAGAAACCGGTTTGTTTACAAACAAAAAGCTCAAACCATAATGAAATTTGGTGTTTTATTACTCCTAGCCCCATGTCATTTAGCTTAATGAAATCCGTGACCAAACGGTTAGGAAGGACATTTAATCTGTACTTTTCATGAGTCAGACTTGAGGATGATGTTGACATTTGACCATTTTTTTTTTCCAGTAAGATGTGATATTCATGTATGGGCCAAATTTTTTGCCAAGTTTGACTCATCGAAAATAATGTAAGATTAAATGTTGTCGATAATATTGGCGTTTGAACGTTGTCGCCTATTCGTTACGACCGCCAAATCTTTGTGTAATATCGCGTTTTCGCATATCTCTCTTTATTTACCTATTATATAAGTAATAGTTGGTTAAAGTTAATTATAAAATTTTTAATATTATGGATCACATAGAAAAGCCTGGTTTAGTTTGAGAAGTAACACATATTTAAATTTACCCAAAATTTCAATTAAAAGTAATAACGATTTAAAATAGAATTTTTGTTAAAATACCTTACAAAAAAATTTTTGAATATTCATGTTGTTGCCATTTTTTTGTAATACATAAATTATTAAAGATGATAACGACAAAATCTATATCAGATGAAGATCTTAGTCCGTCTACATAATCTTTCTTTTATGAAAACAGGTATTGGCAATCCGTCAATATCAGCTGTAATCTGCCAAATACACTTACAATGCTGACGGTAATGTGTTTACAGCTGATATTACGAGCCGCTTCATAGTAGTTAGTCAAAAAGGAATCGTTTAAAATATAAAATGACTTTCCTCGAAGATACTTTAATCATTTTAATATCCCAGGTATGTGATATTGCGAGAGATTATTATTTATTTACAATTAAAAGAGCGAAATTGTGAAAGATTTCCAATTTTATCATGAATTTTCTATTTATTGGAAACAAATTAATTTTAGTAATTTAATGAAAAGTTTCAGTCCACCTACATGTGATATAATGAAATAATTTTTCAATTTTCAAAATAGCTTATCTCCTATACAATTTAGCGTGTTTACTTACGAAAACTCTCTTTTTTAAATATAAATTACAATTTATTTCTATGAATTTAAAATTCATCAGTCTTGAAACTAGTACTAAAAACAAAGAAATCTGTCTTATAAGATGTACATGTGATTTGAGGTATAATGTCCGTTTTCCAGTAACTGTCCCTGGTCTGGAACATAAAAGATGTATGGAATTACGGCCATACATAAATGCTTAATTGTTTCTTCTTTTTGAGCAGCCTAAACCTGTAAATGATTAGAAGTAATAGTGTAATTTTTCCAGACAATTTTTTTTGTTGGTGGATGGATATTTTTCGTGAAACAACTATTCCGTGATTATGAAGTTCATCACACATTGGTTCAGCTCATATTCTCTGTTACATTTGCACTCAGTTGTACAATGTTTGAGCTCATTATATTTGAGATTATAGGATACCTTGATTCTAGGTTAGTACCTTTAAAACCTTGACTATATTTTCCCTATATTTAAAAAAATGTTATAGCAAATAAACCCTAGTGATCCATAGTTCAAAAGTTTACTGTTACAATTATTATTTAAAATTATAAAACTAATGAAGACTAACATTGTGCAGAAATCATTTTATTCTAGAGAAATATCTATTAAGGATGAGCAGCATCTGCCAAATCAGCATAGACAAGAATAGTTGATTATGACCTCTTCTTATGTTTAATTCCCTGTATAAAATAAAGTATATAGTTTTGCAAGTGCATTCATAGTGTGGAAATATAACAGCAAGATTTACTTTCTCATTTGTTATTATAGATTATGGACTAAGTAGGATATATAACAAGCTAATTTGTATCATTTTCTTTCAACAGCTCTAGATACTTCCATTGGAATTTGGGTCTATATTCTTTGCTATTTATGGTGATAGCACTCATACCATTTTATATTGCATACTTTTGCATCAGCAACATACGTTTTGGTGAGTTATGTTTTGTGTTATGCCTTTTTATTGTAGACGTCCACATGATGATAAAAAATATTTAGAATTTAATTAAATAATATGTAAATTATTAATAACTGCTTATGTGGAGTAATTATACACTACTTGTTTCATGCCACAGATCCAGGGTTCAATCCTCTGGGCCACACTGTGCAAAATTTTAAGTTGAATGGTATTTATTACAGTTTTTTTAACTATAGAATGTTAATATACTACTTTCACTTAATTGTTTTTAAGGAATATCAAGGTTTCATTATTATTATTTTCAGTGTCACGGAATATAATAAGGCCATTGACTATGTTTGTGTGGTTTATTTACTTATATTTCTTTTGGAAAATTGGCGATCCTTTTCCAATTTTAAGTCCAAAGCAGGTAAGCAAAAACGCTTTTGTTGGTATGAAAAAAAAAATACAATATATAATACAATTATTTGTGTTTTCTCCTTTAATTTTTATATATTAACCTGTAGAATTCATGTGTTATTAATCTGTACATGTAATATGTCTCAAGGAACACCATGTATGCACTTTACATGATTGAATACCCTTTCTTAATAATTCCTTATGCTTAGTCAATAAAAATTAAATATAAACCTAAATGATCATTGTTAAAAATAAATCTATGTATTAACGCACCGTTCGACAACTATAGAATGGAATTTTATAAAAGTCTGCATAATGGAAGCCGATCACCCACCTAGGTTAATAATTTAAGACACTGTATCTTCAGAAAATATTTTTCTCCAACTTTTGGTTTTTTATTATTCACGCTGAGAAAGTCGTAATCGTCAGTCACAGTATGTGTATAAAAATAATCTAATAGATAACATTTATATCTCAGCTAATTCAATGCCTTTCCAGGGTATATTTTCAATTGAGCAAGGAGTTTCTCGCATCGGTGTCATTGGAGTGACTGTCATGGCTTTATTATCTGGTTTTGGCGCCGTCAATTATCCCTACACATCAATGGCAATATTTATAAGGTTAACCATTTTGATCCACCTAATTATAATAATTTAAAATTCACTTGTACCTTGGCTTTAAAGTTTTAATTGACAACCAACCAAAGCAGTTTTCTCCTCCATTTTGTTTATTATATTTTTTTTATAAATACTCTCATGTTTTCTCTTTCCCTTGAATATGATTTTACAATTTTTTTTTTATTTGAATAGATCTGATATTACTAGAAAACAAGTTACTTCCTTGAAATAAAACATTAGGGTGTGTAAAGAGCAAAGAAATTTTGGAAAATCACAAAAGTCCTTAGCTAGACTTACAACAATTTATTGTTAATAACAAGTTTCTGAATTATTATAGTTGCATATTCTATAAACAAAATTTGGACATGTAAAAAAAAACATTGAACTATGTTTGTTTCAGGCCTGTGACACAAGCCGATGTACTGTCAATTGAGAAAAAACTACTGCAAACTATGGACATGATATTGGTGAAGAAGAAAAGGATAGCATTGGCTGAGGCCAACAGTATGGGAGGGAGACAGCAGTATAATTTGCTGGATCAATCTAGTGTAAAGAATCGGGGATTTTGGACAAACATACTCTCCAGTGTTGGCAGTATTGCTAATCCACTTAGTCACTGTTCTGAGAGTAAGTTTTTTGTTTAATCTTTTATTAACGCCAAGAAGTGAGTTCTTAATTTTGTAGACTTCTTTTTATTGTTCCTTTTCATGACTACTCTTTGTGTGGTTCTATTGTAAAAATTAGTAATAATTTTAAACCCTTAAAGATTTTTTCTTTTTGTTGCCAGTTCGATTTATTGGAAAAAAAACATTATTTTCATTTATTATTATATTATTTTTTAATTAACTGAAAGTTTATGAAATTTTGTACTTGTAATTATAAAATAATTTATTTCTTTTAAAATATTTTTAGCTTATTCGCGAACGCAGTTTTAACTTCAAGTGTTTGAGATTTTTGTTCATGTAGAGAGTTTATTGTTGTGCTAGCCTTGTCTCTTTGTTGTATAAAAAAAATTGGAGAATGTAGCATCCGTTATATACTATACTATTGCTTGTATGTAATGTTAGAAATATCTCTGTTATATAAAAGAATTAGTCATGCCGTAATCAATATATTTTTTATTATAAGATAATAGATGGCGCTGGCTATAGACAAACAATGGACATATGATATTAATCTTCAAATTCTCTCATAAAACGGCGGCATTCCCAATAATTTTAATATTTAAAATACCTGCAATTTAATATTCCAATCGTCATATTTTATTTATATATAAATTTCAAATGTAATTGAACAATTCTACCAATCAAATAGTTTTTACAACAATATAAATTTACAATAACACTATCCGGAGATTGGTCGGCAGGGGATATCACTGGTAAATAAATAAATCCCTTCATAGACATCGCACAGCTCCGTCAAGAGATATCTGGTCTGGAGGAGTTGAGCAGGCAACTGTTCCTAGAGGCGCACGACGCGAGGACCATGCGGGAGAAGATCGAATGGTCCAACACCTTCCAGGGGAAGTACTTCAACTTCCTCGGATACTTCTTCTCACTCTACTGCGTGTGGAAGATATTTATAGTAGGTGTTTTATTTCCGTTCATGTATCTATAAGCATCCACAGGTAGATCTAGATGGGTTATAGGGTAACACTTGAACTGGGCTACACCCGATATTAATTCACAATGAGGCAGAAGATGGTGAAGCGTTTTCGTCCAATACACGTCAGGCTGTCACATGTATGACTGCTGGAACACAGAAAATGCTGTTATGGCGGCATATTGTCATTGACTGTGGTGGCTAGCCAGAGGAAAACCCTACTACTATTAAAAAAGGCTTGTTCTTACTGCTATCACCACTCGTATCTATCGGCCTATACAGTGACTACAGAGCTTATAGCTGTTTTTAGTTATAACTTTAGAAAAAAGATAAGCGATTCTCCATAGGTAGTGTTACAGTATATGACCATAAAAAATATTTTAGTATCTTTTATGTAATAGAAATTTATTATTTATTGTATTCTCTTTTTATTACAGTCAACGATAAACATAGTTTTCGACCGAGTCGGTAAGAAAGACCCGGTGACGCGCGGTCTTGAGATTGTCGTCCACTGGCTCGGTCTCAGCATTGATGTCACGTTCTGGTCTCAGCACGTCTCCTTCATACTGGTCGGATGTATAGTGCTCACTAGCATTAGGGGATTGTTGCTTACGCTTACTAAGGTAAGTTACATTGCTAAAGATGCCGCCTAGACATCACTAAGTATGCATTTATACAAGCAAATGTTGCTGAATCTGCATAACGTTTTTTATTATTGGCAACAGTTTAACACTGGTCCTCATTATCACATGCTGTTAAGGGACAATGGGACCGCAAATGGCGAAATATGCAGGCTTAGATACTCGGGCTCCGATATGTCCGATGTGTCGAAACAGCAATGTTGTTATGGCGGTAGATTAACAATGTATGAGAGTGTAGAGAAAAGGGCCTCTAAAATGTCAGAGTTTCAACAGAATTTAGTAGGTTGAAAATCAATCATTTCCTTTACTCCTACACTAACTTATTACCTTCTTGGCGAAAAGATTTACCGTTGCCTTGTAACACTGGGAATTCAAGTTTGGTCCCCAAATCAAAAGTGTAGTTTTGTTTGATAGAAGGTTTTTTGAACCCTCTCAACTACTACCCTCAATATTAACCTGCCACAATAACAACATTACCGTATCCGCAGTTTACTGTTGATGAGAATGTATACTATAGATTTTCGCCTTTTCAGTTCTTCTACAAAATATCGTCTTCCAAGTCGTCGAACATCATCGTGCTCATACTAGCGCAAATAATGGGCATGTACTTCTGTTCGTCAGTGCTGCTGATGCGTATGAACATGCCTCCAGAGTACCGGATCATAATAACTCAAGTCCTGGGCGACCTGCAGTTCAACTTCTACCACAGATGGTTCGACGTGATATTCCTCGTTAGCGCATTAACAAGTATCTTCACTCTCTACCTAGCGCACAAGCAACCCTCGGTTAGCTAGGACTCAGATATGCGGCACTCGACGCCCAACCTAACCGGTGTAGACTGTGGACAATTAGAAAATATTCTGCATGTGTCATGCGTATCATGCGTTTTGGCGGGAAATGTGTGAAGCTATCAATCGGATGCCGTCAACGGAAATCTCTAAAATAAGTTTAAAGTTTTAATAATGATGCAAACGAAATAAGAACATTAATAATATAAGCTTTTGAAAATAAAATACAAATAAATTGAAAACTAGTTAGAGTTAAAAACGTGTACAACGCGCGACTTCATGTAATAAGAATTTTATGTATTCATAATTTGTAATCTTGTTAAAGATATCGTCGATTTTAAAAGTTCCTTTAATCAATATTAATATGGTTAGCTAATTAACGATGTCTATACTGCTGGCAATTATTTTGAATGAGGGATTTTGATATAACACAACAGACGAACGAGTTTAATGGAATTATTCAGACATTTAACACAAACTACAAAGCTTATTATCAAAAACAGTCCAGTAACTTATGTCAGATGTGGCCAATTGTTTTTGCTTCACGGCCAATTTTTATTTTTTCCCTGAGCCGAAAGAAACGTAAATGTTTTTGCCTGTAAGATAGACTGCACAGTAACCATTGATTCTTTATAGTTTTTATTTTTTTTTTTAATTTATAGTTTCGGGGTTCATTCGAATAATTACATGATGCCAGAGATGTTTAAAATTGCTGGACAAATTTGACAAGAGGTCTTACGATAGCTGTGATGAATTTAGGTAACTTGTGAAGTATGGCTATATCTGCCTCTATAATAATAACACGGCAGTATGGCAGCCACGAATAGCTTTATTGTTACATCTAACATGGCCAACATGGCATAAGTTACGTCTTATTTAAGTGTTAATCGTTTAAGGATTCTAATATATGTATATAAGTTACTGTGAATAATCGAAATTTGAGAATGTCGTCTTTCACCGGTGAATGTCAACAGATACCAAATGCGCCGGTGAAAGTGCAAATATTTCATTATATTGTTGTACGTTCGGACCTTCTCCGGAGTGCGTCCACAATCACATATGCTCTGGTGGAGGTCCATAACAAATGATTTAAAAAACAAGCGACTGGCTCTCTCCCGTGAAATCCTTTGTTCTGCTTGGAGTCAATTAGCATTGTCAGTTTTATGCAAGCTTTGATGAAACGTTTTCTTAATGTTTGAAAAAGTTATATCAGTCTTGGGACGTTTATAACAACTGAATTACGGAAAAGAAAATATAAATCTGCAACTTTCATCGGTGTAAGTCAGAAATAAGGGTATTTAGCAAATATTTCGGATATACACCAAGTGACTAGGTGAATGTCGACATTCACCAGATTTCGGTGTTTCACTGTAACAGATATACATTTTTCGATGTAGTGTTTATATAACGTGAAAAAGCAATTTTCAGTACTAACATAAACGCTATTTATAAATTCAGTGAATACATTTTTAAGAATGTTTCTATTAGTTTTAACGTCTCGTAACATTGTAATATTTAGTAATTAACACGTAGAACGCCAAGGGGGTCACCGGCGACCGGCTACTAAAGATGGCGTAATAATTTGAAATGTGGGCAAATAAAGACGTGTTTAACACTAAGCAAACAGAATACGTTAAAAAATTAGCTGTAATATGTCTTTTAAATGTATAGAAAGTTATATTTGTATATTTAATATCACTTATTGAGAATAGTATGATCGTGTGACAACGTATTAAGTAAATTTAATTCGATTCATTGTTTTAATTACACAAATGTAGGAAATAAGGTTTGCATTGATTGAGGCAAATTTTAGTATCTAATGTTGTAAATAATATATAATGTATAGATTGCTAGAATTGAAAGTACAACAATTAATTTCCTTTTTTTGAGAATAATTAAAATAATTCCTAAAACTTGTTCTTACATTTCCAATGAAGATTATCGGAGAGATGTCCTATTTAAGTGTAAAAAAATATTTTTGGACTTTATTTACATAACAGTTTATTATGATAATATTCCCTGGTAAGCATTAGCAATAACATATTAACCCTTTGCGGTCGACAACCATTATTGATTTTACGTTATCTTGGTTAAAATGTTTCATTCGCCACTTCATAAGTAAAAACATCAACAGCTAATCAAAACTAATACCGCTTACAGACCACATGGTAGTAACGGAATATAAAATAAACATACAAGATAAAGACCTACGGCATGAATTGGATTGGCGCCGCAGCGGCGCCTTCCGACCGCAAAGAGTTAAAAGAATTCGTCAAAAAAATTAATAGATAGCAAAACTAAAATTAAAACTTTTCTAACGCGTATAGTAAGTAATGTATGCTTATCTTAATCAATAATTTTTTTGCTTAAGTTATTAACGACATTAAATAAAACGCTCCAGTTTATTCTGCATAATTATTGTCTTACCGTAAATATTTTTTTGTTATCCCATTTTAAAATCTCTTTTTAAACGTTTCTTGTGTAAGCATAGAACGTTGAAATTTAATGGAAATGTGTCTAAATTCAGCGATTCTAAATTTGTACGAATCTTATGAAATCCACGTCGTTGTCCAAGAAATATTATTAACCTGTATATTCTACTAATTTCATTGCAGAATTAAAAAAGTAGATGATATTGCTATTTGGTTTGAATATTAAAACTAAGGTTGAACGAGTCAAGTCTAATGATCAGTTTGTTGAACTATACCCAATCTTGAGAGAGTCCAGAGCTAGGTAACATTTATTTCACGAGAGTGTTAAAGGTCGTATTAAATAATTAATTCAATTCAATTAAATAGATTTATTCAATTAACACAATCTTACATAGACTATATCGAAAAAAAGTCACAATAGAAAAGTTTACT
Source organism: Pharmacophagus antenor (assembly GCA_018245475.1). NCBI lineage: Eukaryota > Metazoa > Arthropoda > Insecta > Lepidoptera > Papilionidae > Pharmacophagus > Pharmacophagus antenor. The sequence goes on from DWQX01000758.1 coordinate 22,060, forward strand.
GGAAAGGCCACCTTACACAATTAATTTTGTAACAATCGTAAATAAAATATATTCATTTTCATTTTAGAGACAAACTTTAACTTTAAAAAAATTTTTAATTAGAATCCGAAAGCTAAAGTAGTGTTCATGAATATATATACTATATTATGTACATACTTTGCATCGAAATAAATTGAGAAATATCTATTAAACATACCATAGACAACTCTCCCGCCATTTTAATTATGACATTTCAAATGTGACAGTTTACTTAATCTGTTTAAGAAAATATGTATTTTATCTTACATACTAATAAGGTTCAAAATTATTTGAATTACATTTACATTGATGTTTCCATTGAGCAATGTAAATTCTATTAAAGCGTACGATGGAACAGCGTTTATGTACAAACGGACCGTAGGGGTTGAGATTGTGGGGTGTTAGTCTACTCTCCCATCACGTCCTCGTACTGTTTCCTGAAGCAGTCGCCCACGGGGAAGAAGTCCCAGCACCTCTGCGTGTACATGTTCCACACGTAGGTTTCTTGTCCTGTAATATGACAATATTATTCACAGACCTGCCAGGTGGAAAAAGCCACGTAAATAATCGTATGCACTAAGAACTATTTTTTAAATTTAAAAATACTTTTCTATCTCCGTCTCACTCATTGCACGTAGCTCATTCTTCAAGAGAGCGTATTCTTTCATCGTTTGAAGTTTATACCGTTTTGTTTTTATAAAGGTAAAAGTAAACGAGACAATAGCTCACGCGATAGACAGTATTCGCCAAGGTTTATTCCAACAGATCTATTCAACGTTGAAAGAAACAAACGTTCGTTGATTCGCATCGGATTATCTAAATATATTTTTCTCTTTCGCTTGACGCATTAATACAAAATTAAAATCGTAAATACTTTCGTATAACTAGCCGCTGTTATCTGAATAGTCTTAATAATGTCACAGTCGCAGCTGCATTGCCATAAAGGGTAAACTCTTATCTCGAGGTTAGTTTTTTTATCGGTTATGGACTAACACTTGCACTCGATTCCACCTGATGTTAAGTCAATGAGATCTTGGATGTGGATGTATGTACGCCTTGAATACTTCCGGCTCTCACATGTATGGATATCGGAAAACTGCAATACTGTTATGGCGGTAGATTGACATTGAGAGTTGTAGCTGGCGAGAGGAGTTTGGAAAACCTTATCACCATCTAGACTCCTTTAAAGGGATTGAATCCCGGAGCACGTTACAAGACAAGAAGGTAAAACTCAGCGTCACGGAGGCAGTGGTCATAACTACGATATTGACGACACTCTACCTGTGTACTCCGTATCGGGTTTGTTGATCAGATGCATGAGGAAAAACATGTAGTTGGCGAGGTTGTGCTCGCGCTGCACATGCGTGTCGAAACCGTGCGGCACCTGCAGCAGGTTGCGTGAAGTAAGAAAGGGTGGAGTAGGGCGGGCTAGGGTAATCAAAGGCGGTGAAGAACAACGTTTCGGAATGGAGACTAACTACTAACTAAAGAAAGCATTTTTTTTATTAATTATGACAATTTTTCTTATAATTAAATTATTCACCGTATACCCTTAAGATTTATCAGTAGTATCGTAATCCTTCATTGCTATTCTCTTTTAAAATCAATGTATCTCTTAAGAATATGTTTTACACTTCTACCTGCAAACTTGCAGAACACCTGGCGATTGTTTAAGTAATTCAGTTAATTTCTTCACATGTAAATTTTAGATTTTGGAAAAGTTATTTTTTTTTGTTATTAATTGTTCTATATATATATTATGTCTAGATGATTTAAAGAGCGTTTAACTTGTAACGGAGGATAGGTTTTAATGGTTAAAATTTATCTCATAATCCTAACAATCCCACAAAGGATGGAGTACCTTTTCAACGTTTAATAGCTAGTAAGGGTTACCTTATCAAAATAGTCTTTATTAATGCCGCATATGAAACAATTCGACTCCATGTCCTCCTTCACGGACTCCAGCTGGTCACGGAGCTCACCAAACGCATCAATGATAAGACCTAGGGTCGAACAACAATAATGTTATTTAATTAAGAATACCCTACGGGTATATATCGAACGATGTCACAGAAATTGTCATCTAGAGACAATGTCAACACGCAGGCTAAGCACAGTTTAGGGAATTTTGCATGTCTTCGTAGCTTCTTGTTTTTAAAATGTGGGGTTTCCCCGCGATGTCTTTTCTTATTGGAGCTCTATGTCAAGTCGAGTGAGAGATTTAACCCATACATCTTGGGCAGTTGCGAACCTGTACAGTGAGTGTAAACAACAAAGTATATAAAATACATGAAAATTATTTGATTTTTATTACATGGTCTTTCAGACAAAACCGTTATGATTTTATTAACCACTCGTTTGTGAGTAGAATTCAGTTTACCCATCGATTACTATGGACGCGTATAGGCGCTCGGCACAGTTTGCTGCTTTTGACATTATACTAATTCAGTTCACAGAAATTAATAACGTTATTAAAATAATTATACATTTTCCAAAATTTCTTCCCTAGACATAAGTTACACATTCTTTACATCCGGTAGGATCGGTGCGTATCAAAGTCTGCCGCAGTCAAGGGTATAATGTTTGTTTACATTATTGCTTTACTAAAAAAAGCTGGCCTTTTCCGCTCATATTATAATACAATAGTTACTATATTAATACTGCAATCGGTACTATTGTGTTGCTAATTTTCGGGCTTGCTGCGAACAGGAGCTAATAGTACAAGACTCACCCTGCAGTATGGCGAGCAGGATGACGATGATGAAGAAGAAGAAGGATATGTCGAAGATGATGCGGTAGACCTCGCTGTCGTCGCCGTCGGGCGGCTCCAGCTCGTCGCCGATGCCGCCGCCGGCGCGCACGCCCTTGTACAGGTTGAACACGAAGCACTGCGCGCAGACGGTACACAAGGTGTTACGCTCTGGCGTTGTGAGATGGGATAGGCACTTGGCCTTCAAACGGCCCATTCATTTTTTTACCGGCAATCACTTGACTTCTATTTCACACGATGCTAAGTGACGATAAGGCCGTAGATGGTAAAGCGTATTAGCCGAGAACGCTCTCGCTCTTACATAATTACAGCCGGAACACAGAATTATTGTAATGGCAGCAGATTTATATTGCGGGTGATAACTAGCCAATTTATACATCGACATGCTTGGTATTAAAAAAGAGTAACAAAAATAGGGTACGGGTCTGTCTTGAGAAAGTTGTCGCCGTTTGAAAGGTAATAAATAAATATGCCGACTGACCGTGAGCATGTCGTGACAGTTCCTGTTAACCTCGTCGTCCTCCTCCTGCACGTAGAACTTGCGGAAGAAGTTGAACGCAATCACCGTGTAGATGTACACGATGATGGTGAGCAGCATCACCGTTAACACCAGCTGCGGACAGCGATATCGCACAGATTAAACACAAAGAGATTCTCTCTATTGGTAGGACTTCCCCTGCCGGAGTTATAACGTATTTTTATTGATAATGTGGTAACAGTTGATTTCAATTTCACAGTATTACAGTTTTAGTGATAAATAGACCGTAGTATATGGATATTATTCGCCCAGAATACTTTCACTGAAATGTAATCAGTCGAGACACATCAATACGCTTTACGAAGCGGCTGATTTTAAACGCGCACTCACACAAGCCAACGCATTCGACAGATACATTGCGTACGACGCTCTGTGCGATCAACACGGCCTTAAAACTTGCACATTTCCGAATTCAATAGAAGCGGGCTTGATAATAAAGCGGATATGTACAATTTTAATTTGTATTCAGTTCCTATGAATTACTCTTAAATAGTCAATTGATTAACGAAAAACTGAACCTCCTCAGATTTGACTAAGACGAGATAAAACGTTTCCCGTACGCGATGTGTTAACATTATTGCACATGTAATATTGAATGCGCTAGAGTATACTTTGGGTGTCTGTACGTGGGAGCGTGTGTGTATTCGTATTCTTTCATTAGTGCGTGTACGTGTGTGTGAGTTGATGTCGTGCCTATACCTGCTTGCCGTTATGCGTGACGGACTGCAGTATGGTGCGCAGCGTCTTAAAGCCGACCGCGACGTCTAACAGGTGCGCCGCGAAGAAGAAGTTGTTGAAGTTGCCCATCACCGAGAAGCTGAAGTACCACAGCGAGTAGAGGAACGAGTTGTCAGTGATCGTGACGCCCGCCTTCCACACCTGGTAGCGCCAGTCGATGTTGATTATGCTGCGGACGATGGAAAATGTACGTTAGGTGCGTTCATATCACTTGGGTAATGGTTCTCTATTTATTAACACGTTCACGCCGGCGCCGATTTTTGTGCTCCTCCTCGTGGGCCGGCGAGCGTATTTGTATGAAACGTTTACGGACGGTTTTGTACCGACACAAGTAATGTTAAACAAATCCATATTAACTCTTTGAGTACATTTGACAAGTGAGACTCGTCATCTGTTTACTTTGGCGAAGTTACGGTGGACGAGTCTGAGTCGTCATCTGAATTTGAGTAGTAGGCGTTGATTTTTGCGCCACCCCACCTAGTTGGCGTTGATCGCAAACAATTGCCTAAACTTTGTTTTCGACATCTTACAGTTGCAAATCATTATTATTTTATTCCTGTTTTTTTTTTTGATAAGCTATTCTAAGATGTCTGAATTAAAAAAAAAACATTTTATGACAACGAAAATGATAGTTCCAATGAAGTAGAATTAATGCTGTATGATTACAGCGATTACAGTGAATTAGAGAGTGAAAATGATGAAGACGACATGTTTTGAAAAATACCACACGGTACAAAATATTTTTGAAACATTTCTATTTTCTTTTGAATTATATATTTATTTACATTTTTTAATTGAAATGTTCTTTCAAAAATATATTTATATCACCAATATAAGTATATTCCAAACAAAATGTATTACTGCTACATAATAAAGCAGATCGCAACAAATTAAATCCGTTATATATGCATAAAAGTCTCCAAATAATTCAGTACTCAAAGGGTTAACGATATATTCAATAGTGTATTATCCTTGCCTAATATTTTAAAATATTTATCGTTAAAGAAATTCTAGTTAGTGAGTGTATTGTCGGTGTACCTACAGGCTGACGAGAGATTAGCCTGACCCACAGGCGTGTTAAACAAATTTTGTATACGTGTCACTCGAATAACAGGTAACCACGGTATAGTTAACATAATATCGATAGTAAATAAAATTATGAGTTCAATCAATCTAGATCTGTGTAATACATTTAGATTGTTATATATCGGTGCATATTACGACGTCCTCTTATCGGGCGAACGTGCAAAGTGACGTCAGCGTTCGAGTATTTAAAACGGGAGAGGTAGGAACGATTCAAGTGGTCTTCTTAGTCAACACGTCTCACGTATACTTCCCATTGAAGACCTTTCCTTTGAACAAGTTTTGACATAGCGTTTTCGTAAATAATTAGTTTATGCTTAAATTAATTACATACATCTTTAAACCATATAAAATAAAAGACAAAATGTCAATTACAGAGTGAAGATTTGCAAAATTGTCACCCTATATACTCTTAAGCAGCATAATATTGCAAGAAAAATCTTCAAAAACCGCTTTGGTATGACACGTGTTAATCCGAATATGGATCCTTATAAGCTGTTGTTTATTTCTTTATCCAGTAATTTTTTAAATTTTCCTAATTACGACGATGAATCCCTGTTTTCTGTAATTTCCACCCGGAAATTTCAGATAGATTTGCTACATACTCGTACATTTAAAATAATGTGAAAAAATTTCCCTTTGAAAGTGTTTTTGTACTTATTTATTCATAAACATATCAATGATTTTATATTATGTTCAAAACTTGTTCATTTTGTTTAGTTGGTTTAAATTCCGAATTCCTACATAACGAATATAGTAAAATATTTAAAGACAACCTTTCAAAATTCAAAATATTCCTATGAATAATTTACATATTTTAATAATAATAGAAATCCGATGAATATATAAAAAAAACTGTTTGACAATACTAATCTCTATAATAATATAAATAAAGACAATTGTTAAGTAAAACTTACTAGTGTACAAAACCCTTGCTGCCTTCGTCCTCCTGTGCGGAGAACGAGGTCTTCTCCATGCCCAGCATGTTGGAGATTGAATCGAAGTCGTACGTCTCAGAGTATTTAGCGCGGACTTTCTTCTTTACGAACTTATCCCAGTAGTTCACTGGGAATGATCTGCGAATCAGAAGTAACAAATTAAAATACACAAACAAATTACAAAGTAAATACTTTTAAAAGTTAACAGCAAGTATTGTACTATACTAGCATTATTGTTACCCGAAAATACAGCTTACGTGGCCGGGAACCATTATAAAGCAAGCTGTAAATCATTGCGCCACGGAGGCAGTGATAGTTGTAAGAGGTTTATTTCGTATTGTTACTAATCCTAAAACTCTTCTGTAAAAACGTATAGACAGCGCCCTGCTGGGGAGTTTATTGCGTAGTTTCTTCAACCCAACTAGAGCACATAGGAAGCAGTAAGCCCAACCATTTTAATTTATAATTATGACGTAAAAAGTGCTACTTGTTAACTTAATTTGAATAAATTGATTATGAGATTAAACTTAAAGAGTAGAAATAATTTTTAAATAATAGAAACTTACATACTAGTTATTAATATCACTTACTTGGCGGATATGACGAGTTTGTCCCAGTGGCTCTTCAGGTCGTCGTCTTCCGGTTGTTCAGCGATATAAAGCCCGTCGAACTCCAGCTTGCGTGCGATTTCCTTCTCGCGCTTGAATATGGCCAGCGGTACCTACGCAAAACAGATATAACAATATTTATTTATGGTCAGGTTATGAATCCACACAAAATAAATTGAAAAAAAAAATCCATTAATGAGATTTCATTTTCTGAGGACTTGCACTACGTCTCTAGTATAACTGCTATTTTTGCAACTGAACAGTAAACTTTAAAATTATAGTTACACGTTATTGCATTAAAAATATCTCTATTATAAAACTATGGTTGCAAATATGTATGCCGCTCGATAATTAGTATATGGTCATGAAACTAAAAAATATACTCATTAAATAGGATTTTTATAATCACCTTTAATTGTCAGTCTTATAATTACTGTCAGTCCCCAACTTGTCATCTTTTGAAAATTGAAAGTCAGGAGGAAGGTGATGGCTTTTTTGTAGTCTTTCTTCTTATATAGCTTGTGTGCTGCCGACTCTGAATGCTGCTTACCTTTAGATGGTAGTAACCGATGAGTATGGCCAGCGATACGATCGAGTGCAGCACCGCCGCCACCTTCAGCAAGTGCTCCATGTAGAAGAAGTCCTCGTCAATGTGCACCACCTCCAGGCTGTCGTCGTCGTCCTCGCCGCTGCCTGCCTCATTGGAATTTCAACTTTAGTACGCTATGTATAAAATACAGTTTACTTAAAATTAATATATCTATATGAATATCATATGTTATTTAATAATTTTTAGACACACTATCTGTAATGATCTTCATAATGGAAAAGAGACCAAAACACCTTTCTATATGTTACCATATCGCGCAAAAACTACTGAACATATTTTAATGGAATCTGATATATTTTATTAAACTTAATTTAAGATTTAATGAACATAAAATAATGAGAAATTAGTGTTGCACCCCTTAACGATTTAAGTTCAGCAAAAAGGTACTCGGGTAATTCATTGACTGTTAGGTGGTACGAATTTCTCCTGGACAGCTAGTAGTTGTGATAGAACGTCGCGTTATGCTAATTGAGGACACTGGTTTGATTTTCACTAAGTTTGAGTTTCCGTGAATGGAAACCGACTTCTTTGTTACAAGACTTTCTTATGAGCGATCTGTCGATCGGTACTCAGCCAATGTAATAAAGTCGTTCGTACCATCACCACTGCCCGAACCGGATCCTGAACCGGAGCCTGCTATGATGCTGCCCATACCTGAACCCTCGCCACCTTCACCCTCCAATGTGGACACCTTTGGAAAGAATACAGTATTGTATTTATTCGCGTCACAGACTTACTTATATTACGTAAAGTAAGGAAGCGAGCGGAGGAAGAGGTGAAAGTGAGCGAGCGGACTACAAAATGATGGGGGAGGAGTAAAGGGGCTGAGGAAGGGTGGAGGTAGATTTAAGCTTGATAATATAGAAAGTCCTCACCTTGTAGAAGAGAAGTACGAAGTTGATGCAGAACGCGAGCACGAGCGCGACGTACTTGAGGTTGTAGAAGTTGCGTGCGAGGAACGAGACCGCGCGCCGCGTGTACTGCGACAGGTCGACCTGGGAGAGCGCCGAGGGGGCGGGACCCTGCACCGCCTACACCACGTAAGAACATCGGACGTAAATATTTTACTTAATTTAATAGGGGGATACTTTCTATTCATCTATCGCTGAACCTACCGCTTATATACACAAAACTAACATTAGCCTTGTAATAGTTTTGCGTATATTATAGATATCGGAGACATCTTCTAGTAATGTTGGTAGTTACGTTTTAAGCTTATACTCGTATGTTGTCATCCCGGTCATCGTTTTTTGAGCACTCTTGCCGTACATAAAGATATATAGTTATGTACTCATTAGTATTTTACTTTTCACTAATTTAAATAAAACATTACATAACAATATTTTTTATAGATTAGAGAGATGTAGATTAGCTCCTGACTATTCTAGAAAAAGTCTCTTATATATCTTAAAGCAAATACCATATTAATTATTAATTGATGCGTTTAATTGCTTACTTGGAGCAGGAACTAAGGCTAAAGTGGAGTTTAGAATGTTGTATTTCAGACATCCATCTTTGTTAAGCTACCACCTTTATAATTTTAATCTACCGCCATAATATCATTTCTGAGTTCTTGTATTCTTACAGACCGAACTCGAGATTTCTGTGCGAAATTATTCCACCATCCTCGGTTTCACGGACAGTTAACACTTAGCCGACCGCACAAATTACAGAGAACTGATCGGTTTGAACTTGAAAGTAGAAACTGACCAGATCTCAACAACAAAGAAACAAGCAAACAAACCGTCGGCCAAGGTAGTTAACAGTGACAGAAAACGAGAAAAACGTCCTTGATACTCAAAATGAAATATCTCCTCGATATGTCGGACATCGTCATTCTTCTTAAGTAATGAAATCTCCCCAATCGGTCGGGCGATGACTTGCTTCAAAACGGGGAGATCTCCTCGAATGGTCGGCCAAAGTGTTGAGGTCATACAAAATTGAGATCGATTATAAGCCCATTGTAGATGAAAAATAGCATCATCACAACCTCAATCAGCGTATCTTTTATCACCATTTACATGATGGTATATGGAAAGCCTACTCTACAGCTAGATTTTTTAATACATTTCTTTTTCACTTTTAGTATTACTCACATCTTTTTATTCTAGGATTATTACTTTGTTTTTTTATTAATTATGTTACCTTTTTGGTGTCATACTGCCTTTTCTCCTTTCCCTTTGTCGTATGCATTAATGAGAATCGTAGTATAAATAATAGGCATGTTGATTTAAAAAAAAATTTCGACTGAATCAATTATCTAAAAGTGCATTGCACTTTAAATATCTGGTATTATATTTCTCATACATTATACTATCTTACTTTACATAGTCTAAAATAGTAATTAACCAGCTAATATTATCGTGACAGTTTACAATTTTTCATTCTTTAAACTTAGTGTTTTAAGTTAAGTAATAATATTTTCAGGTTTAATTAATCAGGCGTCCTTTTAAACAGAAGATATTTTACTTTTTTTTTATAATAGTTTGATATCGCATCCGAAAAAAAGTTAACTTATCTACATAAATACTGTTGGTCGTTTGTTTATGCTCACCTTCTTGCTCTCTGCTTCAATGGCCGACATGGCCGCTTGCTGCGCCGCCTGCGCCTCCATGCGCTCTTGTGCTTGTTTCTTTGCTTGTTCCCCGCTGCGAAGCAAATTAAAAAAAGCCTTACTATAAATATTTCATTTAACAAATTTTGTAATATAACAAATCTATACTAATCCTGTCTGTTTATTGAATACTGTTATCTAATAACAAATTCCTGACATAGAAAGACAAAACAAACGTTTGTGATTGACTAAAAAATTCCACACTATTATTTGGCTGTAGATATAGGCCCTTCGACGTAACTTGCAGTAGAGAATCGGAATCAATACAGAGCTTTTACTTAGAGTGGCAAAAAAATGTGTTCGAGATAGTAAAATGATTTGTGCTTCTGCAGTTAGTGAACCTAAATGAAGTAGTCACTAACCCCAGGAGATCGATGAGTGAAGGTGGTTGCATCTCCTCAGTATGCTCGATACTCTCGTCCAGAGACACTTCCGCCTCCTCGCCGGATGAGGGCGTCGACGTGGATGGCGACTCGTGAGGCTTCACTTGGATCCTAAGAATGTTTTCAAGCTTGTCAAACTTCTAACTTCGATTGAACTCATTATCTTCACTGAGCTATACATGTATTCTTCACTTGCGCAATGAAATAACGTCCTCGAGCGTAAATTAAACTAAGAATTATTAATTAATAAGTGGAAATTACCTATTCTTATTATTAAGTTGTTTCGTGGAATTTAAAAAAGATTTATGTGTAGAAATACATAAGTATGTATTAATTAATTCACAATTCAGAGGAACTAATAAAAAATATATATATATTAAAATTGCTTTATTAAGAATTTTAAAAGCTCAGAGATATTTGTGTTAAACAGAATTTACTTTTTAAAGAATGCATTTATAGTCAATTGTACTGCTTCTGTAGAGGTGTTCAGATAATGTTTGCATTCTTAAAATGTATTCGTTTAAAAGGAAGTTTATCCATTAATATTTTTCATAATCAGAAATGGGCTAACACTTGATATAAATTTTACAAGATGTTAAGTGAATCAGGCGGTATATGGTGAAGCGTGTTCGCAAATAATACTTAAGCTTATATAAGTATAACTGCTGAAACTCATCAATGCTGTTAAGGCGGTTATTGAGATTGGTAGCTAGCAAGGGGGATTCGGATAAGCCCTACCATCATTCAAATTATGTGACTACGGAATTGGAGCAGAAACCTCCGTGTTACGTGACAAGCGGGTGAATCATTGTACCACGGAGGTGATCAAAAGTATATTTGATAAAATGAAATAGTGTGAAGAGAAAATGTTGCGAACAATTGACGCGTCCGATAATTTTGACTGAGTTTGTTCTAGTATTATAATGCACTAATAATGAAACTCGTTGCGGATCGTGACGCCCGGCACAGGAAATGGAAGATAGAGGTGCAGCGCTCGCTCGGCTGGACCACGACAAAAAAATTCATCACAATGACAGGTCATGCAAAAAGAAAATAAAGTTTGGTAACGCAGGCGAGTCAAAGCGTTGACGTTCCGACAGCCTATCCCCGATAGTCGAAAAGGTTCCCTCGACGGTCAGAGGGTAGACGGCGATAGGTTAAGGATAGTTCGACAAAATTATTTACTCACTGTCCGTTGTCCTCTTTAGTGATATCCAATCCGAATGCGGACACTTGCATCTGTCCCGTATCGTCGGCGGGCGGCAGAGCCGGCAGGTGTCTTGACGGACCTGTAGCAGTCACTGCTGTAATTAACCAGGCAAGCGAGGATAACGACTGTCGAGTATAGCCTTTATGTTGTATTATTTCTAAATATTTACACGAGTATTACAAATGCCTCGCTACCGAGGACACTAGGGGAACCGCACAGCTTAATCCGCTGGTCTTGGTGACAGAAATAGGAGAGTGTGTTCTTTGTGTTATGTACATAAGTATTTACTCAGAGTTTTTTCAAAATTTAACTTCTAAGAGTGATTTGGTGGAGGGGTGGGGATTCAAGTTGCAACGGAACTATTTCACCCAGTTGTTGTGCGTAATTTGGTATACACAACAAAGGAGGATTAAACTTATTATTAAATAAAAAAATTACCACGCAAAGAGCAGCGGGCGCGTGGTGAAAAATTATCTATATGATTACTTGAACGACAATCACGTTCAGAAAGAACTTTATAATTTTACATTATATCTTCTCTTAACGCATTACAGTTAATACGATGACAAACAATACAACCCTTTAATTTCATGTCAGTTTTGTATAGTAGAGGGCACATTGTCCAATGTAACTTTTACGACAAAATATATAAATATTCTCAAATCTGTATAGGCTCTCTTTAATTATAAATATCCTTTCGTAGTAAGAGTCAGCGATTGGAATTAAGTTCCCGCACGTCCTGTGGCAAAATGTAATTTTACAGAATACGTCAAGTAACAAAAAAGTATCATATTGTTTACACACGCGTTATTATCTAGAATCTTCATATGAATTCAGTATTTTATTTACACAGCTAAATAAATAGGAAATTATGTACAGAGGTAATAAACAACGTCAAAAGGGATTTATCATCGACTATAAAATCGGCCATATTTAACTATAAAGAGCATATAATTTGAGTACAAGTATATAATGAACTACGTAATTCTTGTTGTAGATCAAATAATTGTTTAGTGTAAGCATTGACAACAAATAGAAAAGTCGCCATTTACTGTTATTATGCGAGACCGAGTATTTTTGTTATCGAAGAATAAGAGCTCTGTTAACACGATCACTTTGAAATCTGTTACTGTTAAGAATTTTGAAAAATTCCGACACAAAAAAAATAACATCGAATGTTAAGATGTTAAACCTGCGTTTTGGCTATTTAGTATGTTGACGTTTACCGCGTACGGTCACTGGTATTAAATAGTAATAATAATATTTTTTTTACGCTCATAGTATATTCATAGGTATACATAAAATGATATGAGTTTTTAAAATATTTTAATAAATATTTCGTGTCTTTCCTTAGTAGAAGATATTCAATGATACGTTTGGAAATAGTCGATGGAAGGTTCTGCATTGTTTTAAACAAGAGATATCCATATGATAATGACAGGTATTACTAACGTACCTTATTTAAGTAGATCTCCTTTTTTAATTACACATATAGATTACTTTGATTTTTTTTAATACTATATCCTACTTTCAAATTCTTCGCGTTTAGATCATGGTAATATATTTATACAATTCACTGTAGTTAAGTCCGTTTAAAAATTATTAGTATGTTGCCATATATTTTTTTTAATTTATTTATTTAATTTCCTTTCGTTGATGACCAGTGACAGTGACAGTGACAGTACGCGGCAGGCGAAGCGCGACACGCCGCGTGATACAGTGTGGATGCCTTACTTTGTTGGTGAGCCAGTAATCTGTGCCTCAACTGACCAATTTTTTCCTCCTCAGTCGGCTCTGGAGGCGCCTCCTCCGTTTGCGGCCCTCGCATCAGACCGAGCAGCACACCGAATATGTACCTTGTTTAGTTTTACAGATAAAAAAATATAAGATGGCGGCACGAAGAGTAACGCAGACTAAAAAATAGCGGGAAGAAGTAGTATAAAAAAGTGCTATATTTTGTGCTTCTAATATAGGTTCTTAACTTAGTATTCAAAGTTATTAAATATAACAATTGTTACTAATTACATATGTTTATTACAAATGAATTGGAGAGATATTTTGCAATAAAGCTTTGAAGTAGCTAGACATTTATATAATTATAATTTTTAACTAGAAAAATAACTTAGACTTCAGAAACTCTAGTTACTGGTTTATGTCCGTATGTAATTTATTCCAATTAACCATCTGAAAAGTTATTCTATGATATGAAAGTAAGGGAACGAACTTTAAGCAAAGGTAAATTAACCGATTGCTAAATAATTAGAGAGTGAAAACAAGATTAATATGGTAATGAAAAGAGCGAAAGCAACTTTAATAAGCGACATTAATGGTCAAGCAAATAGTGTTATATGTCGACAAAAGTACCTTATTTATATATTTATTAATGATAACGTATAATAAGTTAACATAAAGCATTTACCAATGACTGTGCACCAATGTTACGTTGCGTGAAATCAATAAAACACCAAGATCAGTTATAATGGATATTGAACTTTATTATGATTTATTTAGATCGAAACTTACCTAATGACGACGAGGACTCCGTAACCCATATAGTAAAATAGATAGAAAAACATCTTGAAGAATCCAACGGCCAGATCCGCCGGCGGCATTTGTTGCAGGTCCGCAATTTTCGCCTTTATATTAGATGGTGATAAGGATGAGAATACTTTAGAGATGCCATCTTTAACGGATTGGTAGCCGCGACGGAACGGATCTTTGCCAGCTCTGGGAAAGAGTAATTTCTGAAAATAAACTATCCGTAACAGAAGAGGATAACTTTTAGTTTGGCATGACTAAGATCAAGTGAA